>MQRK01222141.1:0-16568 GCA_001938485.1 Girardia tigrina | reverse complement strand
ATATATATATATATATAGGAACAAGCAAAGGCAAATATCTTCAATTATAAGGATAATTTAAAATTTGTGTTGAGAGGAATATTAAATATATATAGTGCTAATATAGTGCTAGAGGAATATTATATATATTGATAAGAAATATAAATAATGATAATACAAATATAGTAATTATTTGAAATTCAAATTTTGAATTTAAATTCCGAACAGTGAGTATGATAAAATAGTGAAAAGTTTTAGAGAACCTGAAATTTATATGATTACAAAATGCTGCAGGTATTAAAACTCCGAGAGAGGGAGATAATGGAAACACAGACAAGAGTAGTAAGTATACCAAGGAAGTTGAAAATTTATACTTTCAATCTATTTTTACAAATCTTTTTTAACATTCCTCCTCAAACTGCATTGAGAATCAACGATAGCTGTTAGGATTTGGAGATCTCACAATAAAGTTTTGAATTTAAAATCTCTCAAAGGAATTTTCAAAATATTTCAAAAATATTTCTTTACAAATAAAATAATTGAAAACTTTTATGATTTATGATATATTCAAAATTAAAATCTAAAATAATAATTTTATTATTGGAACATCATTATAAAAATAGGAAAAATGATGAAAATGAAAAAGTTTATTTTAACATTTTTTAAAATTATAAAAGTAATATTGTAAAATTAATTTTGAAAATTTCAACATTAAAGAAATTATAATTTAAGTATTTGAATTTAAATTTCATTATATTTATTTATTTATCTTTATTTATAAATGGTTTTTGCAAAAGAAAAATTGCTCCGCGAAAAGTAGTTTTAAAAATATGTTACTGTGTTATATTAATAAAATTTTTGGTGTTAAGACTTCAAACCTATCAAACCTATCTTCAAAGATATCAAACCTAACAAATAGGAATTGATGAAAATCTGTTTTCATTGTAACAGTAATTTTTTATATCCGGGACCTAGGGATAAATTTATTAGAGACTAAAGGTAGCTTATAGTATTTTTAACGAAAGAATAAACATAAATAAAATATATTTTAAGACAATATATTTCGACGGATCTACCGTCATCTTCAGGTCACTAATTAATAATCAATTCACCTGGATGTAAATACAAAAATGATGATTATGTAATCGATTGCATGAAATCATGCTAATCAAAAATTCTCAATAAGCTAGTTGAGACTGCCGATTGAACATTGATTTTAGGGCAACGTGACCTTATTAACAATGCTTCACACGACACTCTCTCCCAATGTGTCACATACATTGGAGAGACTGCCCGTCATCTCTGTAAACGAATTCAAGAACATGGTCGAAAAGAGAGTAAGAGTAATATTGCAGAACATAGGAAAAAATGTAAATGTGATGTTAATTTTGATAATTTCAAAATTCTGTGTAAGCATTTTGACAGTTATTGGGAGAGAATGTCATCTGAAGCATTGTTAATTAGGTCACATTGCCCTAAAATCAATGTTCAATCGGCAGTTTCAACCAGCTTATTGAGATCATTTGATTGGCGTGATTTCATGCAATCGATTACATAATCATCATTTTTGTATTTATATATAGGTTAATTGATTATTAATTAGTGACCTGAAGATGACGGTAGATCCGTCGAAATATACTGTTTTAAAATATACTTTTAAATGGATGACTTTGATTATTAAAAGAAGATTTTCATCCGGACTTCGTTTTATCAATAAATAAAATAAATCGTTCGTGAACACCAAAATACTCGAATCCTTAACCTAAAGCCTTTAAAGATGTTAATAAAATAAGGATGAAATTTATAACGTAAAAAACCACAGCACTTAACTAATTGTTGACAAAAGTTTTCAAATGCAAATAAGTACAGAATCAGCTTTATTCGCAGAATGAGGAAATAATCTTTTATTTACTTTTACAATTTAGTTTTGATTGTACTTGAGTCCTCCGGCCGCCTCACAGAGGCCTCTGACGAATGGCGCTCTGGGCATCTGCACGAAACGTACGAAGATAAACTCAGTTTTGCATATATTATACCGATGAGTTTTATTTCCCGAAAATTATTCGCTTGATCAAATTTCGCTTGAATTTTCCTTTCGCGAAATTAAATATTTTAGCTGTTTATTTCTCGATGCATTTATTAAAAACTTCTCCTAACTAATCGGTTTAAAAGTATATTTTCATCAAAATACTGAGATAACTTTTTGTCAGCTATATTGAGTCTAAGATACTTCCAAGACGATTAAGGCATTCTGAGAAGAGGTAACAAATAAAATTCAGATGCTTATTTTATAAGATTTTTATTGTAAAATGGTGGTCTAATTATTATTGGAATTTATCAAGCACATTATTGACAACGTCCAAGACAAAGTGTTGCTTTTGTATTAGTTAATGCGAAGGAAGTATCAACCATTAATACTTTCCATATGAAAACTTTTAAGATCAAGAGTTTAATTCAAAATCTACAACAAAAACAGTGAAAAGACTTTAATTGAAAAGGATATGAAAACAATACACAACTTTATTGGCTCTAAAGACCATCAGCTCGGACTTGATGAGCTGGAATAATTGTAATAAAATTTAATTTGATGAAATTATTTTTGCCTAAAATCAAAATATATCTATATATATAAATATATCTATATAAAAATATCTACATATAAAATATATAAAGAAAAAGTTGAAATTTTTTAATCAAAAACTTCCAAATAACAAGAGAAGGACCGCATGCTACGCGCACTGTTGTAAACATCTTGCATAAGTCAAACAAACATCTGATGTAGCATGGAAAAAGGTCAGTGATCAACATACATTGTACTAGGCCCTAGTTACTAGGGTGATTCAAAAGTTTTTTTCGTTTTTCAATGCCTTACATTGTGACAGTTATTTTATATGAATATTCTATTTTGGAATTATTGATTTTTATATTATTTACTTTGGTATTGCATGACAAATCTCCTTGTATAGTGTTGGTTTATTCAATAAACGTTTGATTGTTTATTTTTTATCAAAATATAGAGAGCGAAAAATACGGAATTCGAAATATGTGACGTAGAAGGCAAAGGCATGGTCAGTGTTCGTAAGTCACAATTGTGGTTCAAGCGTTTTTCAAGTGGTGACGTCAATTAGGAAGACCAATCTCGCTCTGGGCGACCATCTGTTGTTGATGATGACACTCTACATTAAGCTGTGGAGGAACAGCCGTGAAGATTATTAGTAGAGCTTGGTCCTTCACAACCACTTGTCAACATCATCTTCATCAGCTTAGCCGCATCAATAGACGGTATCAACAAATTCCTGATGAACTGAAAGTCACTCAATCACAATAACGACTTGATCTCTGCAAAGAATTGCTTGCTCACCCCATGACATGTGCTTCTTCAGAAGGATCATAACGGTGGAAAAAGTGGTTATTTTCCCATAACCTCAACAAGGAGAATTAGTGGCTCAACCCTTGTATGCCAGCCCAATCGGTGGTTAAACAAGGACGCTTCGATTAGAAAGTTATGCTCTGTGTAAAGTGGAATTTCGAGGGGGTGATCCACTTCGAGTTGAATCCGGAGGGGCTTATTGTGAATACCAACCTCTACGCTCAGCAGCTGGACAGTGTCTACGCCATTCTCTGTTAGCGTTACCCGCATTGGTAAATCGCAACCGAGTTTTTCTACAACAAAACAACGTTCAATAAAAAATTATAAATTTACAATGTGATGAATTATTAAATGATGAATATTGAGAAGATCAAGAAAATTTCTTTAGTGTTTCGCAGCAAGTTAATAATAGCCAATATGCTATTATGCATACTTCTACATGCAAATGTGGAATATTGTGCTGTTGATGAAATTCTATTTAGAATCAATTGAAATGTTTTGTTCTGATTTTAAAGAAAAATTTTAATCAACAGACAACAATTTATCAATATGCACGATTCTGGAATGTATTTGAAATGTTTTTATACATTTAGTAAATATTTGTGCAGTATATGGCAACAAACTTTATAATTAATGAATCTAAACAGAAAAACAACAAGATCAAGATTAAATGATTTATATCTAAAATCTGTATTAAGAGTATCTACATCAAGTTTAGATATTAAGAAAATAATATGCAACGCAAAATTAGTTTTGTTGTCAATTTGTTATACTAAATTATTTACATTTGTTCATAATTAAAATTTCTGATAAAATTTTGTAATGTTTTAATATTTCTGATTTTAAAATTTCATCCGGCTCCGAGCCAAAAATTGTTTTTAATGTCTACATTCATGAGACTAGAATATCTATGTGGAACCAAAGAATGCTGAACCATACCCTTATGGAGTAGTTTCAATTAGAAACTAGTAATTGGGCGTCTTAGAGATTCTTCTTTCCATATTTATCTTATAAAAACTTCATTAATCTTCAATTTATTTCTTGGATACATTGTTATTTCTTGTAATTTTAATGTATATATAAAAAAAATAAATAAATTCATCTTTTTGAAGAAAGAAAAAATCGTAAAATTCCTTCATAAAGTTAGGAATATCGCCCTTCACTCGTGTCCCAACAATTTGATGTGACTCTAATTGGTATATAATTACGAATTTGTTGGTTGTAACTAAATATTCATCCCATTTTGATTGAAAATTTCTCAATAAATGATCCGTTCAACCGGCAATTACTCTTATCTGCAAATTATTATTCGGTTGAATGATATTTAAACTTGTTTCAATTTTTCGAGTAACTTATCTATTTTGTTCTAACGAATTTGTCAATCGAATCTTTAGTTTCAAAATTACTCAAATAGCTCTCGAAAAATTGTGAAATTTAGCAGAAAATTTTTGTTTGGAAAAAACACGTTAAAATTTATTAAACATTCAGTGATTAAAAATGTAAAATTATCTCTAAAATTAAAATAAACAAGCCAAAGTGTTTGTGAGGAATATTTTAATTTGTTGGAATGTGTAAATGTATGGAGGCTGTTTGTTGATTTAAGTATGTTGAATTTAGATTGGTGATTCTCCACCCAGATGGAAATTGGTATTTTTTATTTAAATTTAAAGTGATCGACTATTCGAGCATAATTAAAATTAAGTTTAATATGTTTTAGTAAAATTTAAATTAAATGCATTTTTAATAATTTGAGGATATTTTTATTATTTTAAGATTTATTGAAAAATGGTAAAAACTATTATTTTTTTAATATTTTTAGAGGCTAAATATTTTAAAAAATTATTTAGAAAAATTGTTCGAATAATCATGATTAAAAATAGAAATAAGAAAACCAATTAGAAGGATGACAAACGATGAAAGACTTTCTGAGAGTCATAATGACTCTAAATGTGATTGTAATAAACATTCAAACGAGACTTGTTTAAATGTTCTTAATAGTGTTTATTAATTTAAACGCATTAATCGTCATCTTTAGAACAACTGATTTCTAAAAAAGAAAGGTAATATATTATATACTACCGTAATGATTATGTAATCAATTGAATCTATGTTTATCAGTAAATCTTCAACACCGTTAGGATTGTGTTCGGATATCATTTACTAATATACTACACAAATTCATATGTATTCGGACACGTAAAATAATTCTTATTAAAAATTTTAAATTATAAATAATATGTACTTATTTGTATTATAGATATAATTTGATATTTTACGATAATCTAAATACAATTCTAAAATAATTTGAAGAAATCAAATAAAAAAGTTAACTAATAAAAATTTTATTCGCATTTAAAAATTTGTTCTCAAATTCAAAAGAATTCGGACATCTGCTTTTCAATTGAAAAAAATTCGGAAACTTAATAAAAAATATAATATAAAAGTAGGCAATGAATTATTTTAAATTCAATATGGATTATTAGTAAAAACAGAAGTAGTTATTATTGTTTAAATATTTCAGGCGACTAAATTTTCGTTATTTTTCAAATATGGTTTGTGGAAAAAGATGCATACGGAAATGCGTGAGATAATATTTACCATGCATGTTAAAGGAAAATCAGTAAGGGAAATTTCAAAAATTTTAGAGATAAGTAAATCGACGGTGTTCGATAACATTTAAAAAAGCTAAATACCAAAGAAATCTGGACGACCAAAGTTGACTTCCGCTACTGATAACCGGTGTTTAAAGAGGTTAATTCCTCAATATCGTCGTGCTACTGTTGAAGAAATGAACGAGAAATGGAGTATGTAAACAGGCATTTCTTCTTCTCCGTCCCCTTGTCTACGTCGAAAACATGAATTAAATTATTCATTCTACAAGGTAAGATTTTCTTAATGAAATATAAGCATTACGTAATACTTCTTTAAGGCTAAAAACAAACCGTTTCTGTTACCCATTCTAAAGAAAAAGATACTTGAATGGGCTCTTCATCATAATAAATGAAGTCAAAATGATTGGAATAAAGTAATTTTTTTCAGATGAATCTCGCTTTGAATTGTCTACGGGCGAAAATGGAAAATCGGTCTTAAGACTTAGTACCGAGTCATTATTATCGGACTGTTTAAACCGAACTCTGAAATTTTCAGAAAGTGAAATGATTTGGGGTTGTATGACAAGCAAAGGACTTGGCAGTCTTCACTTTATAGAGGGCACAATGAACTCTACAAAGTATACCGAGATATTAAGGGAAAGTCTCACCCCATCTTTTACGCACTATTTTGACAGTGGATATTTCATTTTTCAACAAGATGGAGCATCTCGTCATACTTCTAAATTTACAAAAACTTGGATGATTAAAAATATTATATCCTTCTGAACATAGCCTTTAGGAAGCCGAGATTTAAGTCCCATAGAGAATGTTTGGGCAATTATGAAAAAGGAATTACAAAAAAAACCGTCCTAAAAATAAAATTGATTTGAAGAATAAAATTTTAGCAATATGGAATAGTTTTCCCATTGATAAATGTCTGGATTTATACAATTCAATGAATAGAAGAATGGAAGATGTCATAAAAGCAAAGGGCTGTGTTACAAGATTTTAAATAGTAAATGTCCGTATTCTTTTGAATTGAAAATCAGATGTCCGAAGTCTTTAGAATTTGAGAACAAATTTTTAAATGCAAATAAAATTTTTATTAGTTAACTTTTTTATTTGATTTCTTCAAATTATTTTAGAAAATTATTTAGATATTATTTATTTAGAATATTTAGAATATTATTTCAAATTAATTCATCTATAATCAAAATAAGTACATATTATTTATAATTTAAAATTTTGTGTCCGAATACATATGAATTTGGGTAGTATATGTATTGGATGTATTGTCGCACACATTGAGGAGACTTTGCATCATCTCTTTAAGAGAATCCATGAAAACAGTCGTCGGAAAGTCTAAGTGATATTGCTTGACATATAATATGTTATAAAGGGGACATACTTACCAATAACTTTAAAATTTTGTGCGCTCAATTTAAGAATTATTGGAAAGCGTGACATACGAAACGGTATATATAAGATCTTTGGATCCTAAAATTAACGTTCAAATGCACTATCGAAAACTTTATTGAGAGTTTTTAAAATATTTATTGATAAGTTATGACAGTTAAGAATATGACAGTTAAGCTATTGAAATTAATAAACCCTTTAATAAAAACTTTTTATTGGCTTGTTAATTTTAATGAGTTGCCAATTTATTTCAAATTTATTTATAGTTATTTCTAAAAGTTTATGATTTACAGAAATTAACCTCATTACATATTGGGGATTAAACAGGGGCTACAATAACTATAAATTTGTTGTTTTACAAAATGAAAATAGCACAAATAAGTACCATGCGTCGATATACGTTTTTGCAATAATTCATACGGGCATCCTTAATCTAGTTTCTATACTTTGCGCTTGATTCAAAATAACTTAATATTTTTAAAATATTGACGATGTGAGGAGTATTTTCGATTGGCGTTTAGTGTATATTGTTCTTAAGATTGTTTCTCCCACCTAGATGGAGGATCGATATTTTAAATGCTTTGAACTGTCAGATTATTCGGACAATTTTAATCAATAATGTTAATTGTAGTGCCCTACTTATTATTAAAAAAATATTATTTTTAAAGTTCATAGTTAAGAATATTGAAATTGATTATTTATTATGGATTTACAATTTTCGTTAAATAAATTGTTTGATAATGAATTTCGTGGATTTACTATTTCCGTAGATTGAGGACACCTTCTGTCCTCAACAATTGGTGTCAGAAAAAAAAGCACCCACAAAACAAATCCCAAACACATGAGAAGAAATAAAGAAAGAAGAATATGCCTCGGTCAAAAAGAAATTTCAACCAGTTAATCCAGGAATTATTATCCACATATCAAGATCAACAAGATAATTTATCGCACTTAAACCTAAAATATAATTTTCTATTAAACGCAATGGAAAGTCTACTTTTCGATGTACAAAAAAATGTGGAATACTCTTTATTGGCATTGGGAATTTCTAAAACTATAAATAAAGTGAAGCATAACAAGATCAATCAAATAAAGCAGCTCAATTCTTTTTCTCACAAGTTCGCCAATTATGACGCAAAGGATTTTGGAAATCAGAAACAAAAACAAACAAACATATGTTGATATCACCTGAATTTTAACGAAAATGCTTTTAAATGTCAATACCCGTGTTCTTTCAGACAAGAAAAACATACTCAGAAAACAAAATTTCGAACCTTTTACAACTCAAAAATCAAAAGTAATTTTAACAGAAATTACGTCACTCACTTAATATCTCAGACAAAAAAAGAAGAAAATGTACTTTCTAAATCGAACTGCAGAATAAGTCAATCAGATTTTTTGGAAATAAAAAAACCAACAGAAATTCAAGTAAACAATACATATTCAGAAAACAATTCCATCAACATTTTCAAATTAACGTATAATCAAATACAAGCAACAGAAAAATATTCACAACTAAAACAATCTGTCAAGGAAGTGCTAAACGAAAGTACTCCAATCAAAACACTCATAAATCAACATTATCAAACAATGGGTATAACAAAGATACACCAGGAAACTCGGACAAATAAAATAGTGTCACACAATATTTCAACTCAAACAGATTTAGCTTCTGTAAACAAAACAGTTCAGACCATCCATAATGAAAGTATAAAATACAAAGACAAATATACACTAACAGTAAATACTGAAAATAATCAACTTATGAACAAAGAAAATTTTCCTGATTCAAAAAATGAAAACGAACCAATAAATGTGGACAAAAACTATATAGAATTAGATTTCGAAAAGGAAGAACTGAAAATCACCAGACTAAAAATCAAATCAACTCAATATGTTATAACAATGTTAAACATCAAGATAACAATATTAAAACAGAAAAATCAACATTAACCACGAACTGTGAGACTTTTAAATTTGCACACGAAACTAATTCGAAGAATAAATTTATTACTGATGTCGAAAAACAATCTACAGACCTATTTTTGAAGGCTTAAGTCAGAAACAAGACAGACGGTGGTTACAACGGACCATACAAAATAATAGATATGACCAAACATTCTTTCATTCTAGATGTAATGGGCATACCAACTCAAATTAACGAAAAAAGAATACAATTCATCTTTGCATTAGAATTAAATAATTGGCATCTGTGTCTACTAGATGAAAGAATTCGAAAAAGAATAATTCCTAATAAGGTTTCTCGACAGTAACGTTCCACTTATAATAGGGGGGCTTATGTAGTGCCCTACTTATTATTAAAAAATTATTATTATTAAAGTTCATAGTTAAGAATATTGAAATTGATTATTTATTATGGATTTATAATTTTCGTTAAATAAATTGTTTGATAATGAATTTCGTGGATTTACTATTTCCGTAGATTGAGGACACCTTCTGTCCTCAACATTAATCAATAAATATAAATATTCTTACATATTCTTGTGAGATAAGACATTGAGGAGACTTATTAGTCATAATTACCTGGCTTTTTTTCTATAAACCCACCCAAAACCAACATTTTTCTCGTCATGCAAATCTCAAGCATTATTATATCGCTATTGATATTAACATTTCTAGAAGCCCTACGATTAACAGAAGCCGTAAACGCCTTTCATTACCGATGTCTTATGCAACCAATATATATAACTTTATATACTGCCGGTATGATTATGCAATCAATTGAAGCTATGTTTATCAATAAATCTTCAACATCGTTAGGATTGTGTTCGGATCTCATTTACCAATATATATGTATTGGATGTATTGTCACACACATTCGAGAGACTTTGCATCATCTCTATAAGAGAATGTTTTGATAGGAGGAAAGCGAAAACTACCACAATAATAAGCTTACCGTGCTGAATTAAAATTTTTCACATCTGCTCAAAAATTGAGATTGAAAATTTTTAAACTGCTATGCTGAACATTGTGTCTTGCTTGGAGTCAGTTTTTGCATGTGACTTTGACCTGTTTAAATATATATTGTATTAGAGTGATGCATAAATTTCCGACCATTTTTAATTAAAGCTATAAATTTCGTAAAGCAAATTAATCTTCAAAGTATTCACCATTAGCATCTATGGTCTTTTGCCATCTTTGTGGTAACAAATAGATGCCTTTGGTGAAAAAGACTTCATCTTTCGAATCAATAAAGTCATCTATGCATTTCTTGACTTCATCGCGTGTTTTGGAATGTTTTCCAGCAAGCTAATGTTGGAGAGACCGAAATATATGAAAATCAGTTGGAGCCAAGTTCGGTCAATAGGGCGGATACAGTAGAATATCCCATCCAAACGCTAAAATCATATTTTTCGTCGCCGACGCAATATGTAATCTAGTGTTATCATGCAGCAGTATGACCTTGAGTTAACTATAGCCTACATATATTCTACATATTTTCTTATAAAATAACTATTTTAAAATAATATCTATCTATGAACAAGGCAGTTTTGACCCCGCACCCTTTATATGATACTGAAAGTTAAATCATTAATATCATTATTTACGAGTTGTGAAACGTCTTGTGTCAACAATTTTAGCATCTTCGGTTCAAAAACGTATGTCTGAATATTGAGTATCCATTTTTAAAATGATTAAAACACAGTTACTGCCTTCATGGTCCATATAAAATAATTGAGGTCATTTAATAATATGTTTTTGCTTGGACATTACTACAAAGACTTGTACAAGTAGATTCAGATGAGGGGGATATAATAGCTATCACATTAAACTAAATTCCCGTTCCTTATTGTTTTGGAAAAACCATATTTGCAATTTTATTCAAAAGAGTCTATTCTTAAAAAATAAACGACCGACATTTATTTTAATCGAAACCATTTGCAGAGGGTATAAAATTTCCTTTAAGTATTAGTTGATACACATAATTTTAACCATAAATTCAAATCACATGGAATGAGTTAGTAAATACTTTGCTGTAATACTTTTCCATAATGATCATTTTAGATCTCAGATTTTTATTTTTACATAAAAAGAAGATTGAATTAACAATAAAATTTAAATAATTAACATCAACTGAATACAATGTCATTTGTTTCAAAAAATATTAAATTATTTATAATACAAAATTAATAAAAATATTATTGTTTAACATGAAATACCAATCATCATACTATTCCGAGCGATGGGATTTGTGTCGGATCGAGATATTATCGAGCACACGATCTACGATCCCGATGACATAGAAATGCATGAGATGCTGAAACCGTCGATCGACGAAATTACATCGGATTGAGGGGTGTCACGCCCGGCATTTCTGTTGCCCAGAGAATCAAATTCGCCAAAATTGTGATAACAAAAGAAACGCTGCCACATATCGAAATGACCGCGTTCAGATCTACAAGAAAAGCGTATTTCATTGGTTATATGGTCAATCGATTATTATCGACCGATCTCAATCGGAGAGACCCCGACGATCGGGATCATATGGAAAACAAACCTCTGGATCTGGCCGGTCGGTAATTGGAAATCCTCTTTAAAGGATTCTTTAAAAATCTCGTAAAAGAACTCACAAAATAACACTCTGAAAATAATCGATAAAACTAGAGAGCTTAAAGCTGGTCTAGTGCTGAAGAGTAACGTCATCACTGATGGTTTGAAGTACAGTCTGGCAAACGGAAATTGGGGCGATCAAAAGACGGCAGGCGAGACCAGGACAGGTGTGTCTCAATTGCTTAATCAATTAACATTCGCGTCGACTCGTTCTCATTTAAGACGACTGCATTCTCCGAGCGCTCGAGACGGGAAGATACCAAACCGCGACAACTGCACAACACCCAGTGGGGAAGTATTTGCCCGGCAGAAACACCAGAAGGAAAGGCGATTAGACTCATGAAGAACTGGCTCTGATGGCATACATTTCTTTTGGCAGAAAAAGTGACCCGATTATCGAATTTCTGGAGGAATGGTCTATGGAGAGCTTGGAGGAAATCGCTCGGTCAGCAATTGCAAACGCGACCAAAATATTTGTAAATGGCACTTGGGTTGGGATCCATCGAGATCCAGATCAATTAATGGCGGCGCTAAAAAAACTGCGGCGATCGATGAACGTTATTGTCAGCTAGGTCAGCATCGTGAGGGATTATTCAAACAGGAAGTTAAAAATATACATAACATCGAACGAATCTGTAGTTCTCTGCTAATTGTCAACGATGGAAAACTCGCAATTAAGAAAGAACATATTAAAAGATTAAAAGAAATAGCTCACGCCAAATATGGTTGACAGGAATTGGTGTCAGATGGTTGTGTTGAATACATGGATACACTGGTGGAATTCTAATGTATAGAAATAAATGGTTTTGAAAAGAATCTGTTTTATAACAACAAGCGTGTCCAAAGCCTTCTGATATCATCAAACCAATGACACTCGAAAGTCAATATTTGAAGTTTTTAAATACTTGGAAAACATTGATGCAAGAAGCACAGGAAGAACACAATAGAAAAGAAGCATTTCAAACATTTTTGATTACATATCTCAAAATTCTTTGTAATGTCTATAAATATAAATTTGTGTTTATAAATCATTTGGTATTTTAATAAAAAAACAATATTTATGGTTGCATTCTTGTTTAGCTAAATATTCTGAGATATATAATAGGATAAGTATTAAATATATTTATTTATTGTGGTGATGTGAATAAACTTAATCGAATAATATGTGAATAATATGAAAATCTCAGTACAAATTAGCAATTCCGATCTACCTTTCTTTCTAGAAACCTGCTTTACCGCGCAATAATGCATCACAAAACATTGGCGTTAAGGTTTGCTCAACTCTCTTCCACATTATTTATATTCATTTATTTGACAAACTAAAGGCCTTCTCAGGCCGATAGTTGATAGTTATTATACAACGATACTAGACGTAGTACTATTTGAAGTACCTACATAAGTATCTAGAAATAATTCATCTAGAAATTAAATTACTTCTTGATAAGAATTGTACAGTAGCAGTACCTAAGTTGAGTTATTCAAAAAAACAGAAAAAGTTTATTGATTAATTTAGTTATCATAATACACCCATTTCTCGTCCCCAGTGAAGATTCTCCATAAAAAAGATTTTCTT
Source organism: Girardia tigrina (assembly GCA_001938485.1). NCBI lineage: Eukaryota > Metazoa > Platyhelminthes > Tricladida > Dugesiidae > Girardia > Girardia tigrina. The sequence continues at coordinate 3,067 of MQRK01222141.1, read as the reverse complement.
CGGTGGCGGGGGAGGTGAGCCATGGCGATATTCATCCTATCGTCCTTGTTTTTGGAAGAGAGAGCATGTGGGATTCATCTTGTTGCTTTTTGCACTTTTTCTAGAGCTTTCAGAAGCCGTAGGACTGTCGACTGGTTAACGTTGACGCGCTTGGCAAGTTCGCGGGTTGAATGTGCATCATTCTCTTCTAAGAGAACAAGAAGCTCTTCGTCCTCCATTTCCTTCGGTCTACCACTTTGTGACTGGTTCTCCAGGTTGAATTTCGTCCTTCTTGAACTTGGCGTACCATTCTTTGATCATTGTAAGGCCAACAGAACTTGTACCATATGCTAGGTAAATTTCGTCCTTCGCTTGTGACGCCTTTTTGCCAATATTAAACATAAATAGTATACAGTGGCGTATGTGATTTTTATTGGTATTCATTTCCAGAATAATAAAAAAATAAATACGTGGATTTTGGGGACAATTAAAGAAGTATATCCCTTTTTATCGAAGATCGGAAACTTATGCATCGACCTAATTGATGCTTTAAAAACGTGCAAATTAGACATTTCTAAATCAGAATGTGACTTTATGTAGGTAATTTAATAAAATCTCTTTACAGTTTTATATAAGCCATGTTATTTTTCGATAAATGTTTTAAATTATATAATTTCTGTTTTAAAATCCAAAGAAACTGTAATATTTGATTTAATATTTTTTATTGTATTTAAAATTAAAGAATTATATAAAAAAATAGTGAAAAATATTTTCAAGAAATGTACTTTTACAATATTCACATTAAAAATATTTTTTTCAGCAACAATTTTTTAAAGGACTCATTTGATGTCTTACAGAAATGTACATTTAAATTCACATAATCTACCGAACGTTTATGAACAGGAGACAGAAGAATGTGAAAGTACACTTGCAATAAGGAGAACTTGAAAAAATTTTTTTTATTTTATCTTTTTAATAAAATTTCAAGTCTATTTTTTATTAAGACATAATTAGAATTTACAATTAAATCTTATTTCTTTCTAGTTGTCTATATTCAGGTGACCTGCTGACATATGAACTCCCTGGAATTTGAACTCGAATGACATCATCGTAGTTTAATATTAGTGAATGTGGTGAGGAGTGACGTAATAAAATACTTATATCAAAACTACTTTCCAAGTAAAAATAATTTAAAAATAAAATATTATTCTTACATTCCAAAGATTCATCACAATATTGCTTCATACCTATTTCCCAGTCGCCCTTTGTGATAGGAAACGCAAATGGAAAGATAGCATTGTTTTGTTATTTTTGGAATCTGATTATGCTATGGTAAGATGTAAATACAATAAAAGCGTATCCTTGGTGGCGCATCTTTTTAAAAATTTACACGAGAACAGATAATTACCGGATTCTGGGGTGGCAGTGAAATTTATTTCACATAAGTTACTCGAGTAATATTATTTTGTAAAATATATAAAGTTTATCGATTCCCATATATTCTAGGTAAAAATTGTTATATAAGCCTTATTATGTATTACAGTAGGTTTAATGTTCTGGTCTATGAGTACTATATCAGTGTTATTATCAGAATGTAAACATGTATTCTGTTATATGAATGCTTAAATGCCTGAATCAGTAATTTACTATTTGCAATGATTTCTTGGCCAGGAGTAGAAAAAGGCTTAAACTGCGTTTTCCGTAATACTAAGACAACCTTTGTTCTTGGATTATGCAGAGGAGGTCATAGAATTAGGTGATGGGCCTGTAAGTTGTGGCTTTGTTTTGAGAAATGAGATAAAGAAACTTCTTACTTCAATCTTTCGGGTTGGTATATGTAACCGTACTTACGTCAACTCTATATTCCATTAGAAGGTAATATTGCAAGCGTCTATATATACACGCCTTGTTATCACACATCTTTAATTATTAAAAAGAAATGAAGGATTTAAGAATCTTCATTATTACTGAAGCATCTCCATTTCTAATCACAAATATGTAAATGCCCATAGGGATAAAATTGTGGATTGTGTAATAACATTCGTTATTTTATGTAAAACTATTTCAAAATGACAAAATAAATTCAGGATGACAGTTATTTAATAAATTTCATGTAGAATTTATGATACAGCATAATTTAATTTAATGTTAGCAGGGGAATTAGGATTAATATCTGCGACGGAATGTTAGAAGGTCGAGAGTTCATTTAATGAAAAATCTATTTCTGATTTTAGATGAATAATTTTGTCTTGCTTTAAAACCCTTTTTTGGATTTGTTTATTGTTAGTTTTTGTTCCGCCCGATATCTAGGTTGCCTCGAAGACCGAACGGCAGTAGCAAAGTTGCACAATCAGAATAAGAGCTCGGACTCGTGCTGGGCCTATTTTATATTGAATTCGTTTCGACTGATCATTTTTTATTTAAAAGTCCAAATAAAGTCTTTTCAAAGATTAATTTTAGAATTAAAAACAAAATATACAATTTTATCACAAAACGTCAATCGTAACAAAACAATAAAACTTTATTGCTACTGAATTCAGTCAAATTGCAAATCGTTGAATAGAAATTAGAACTCTTTTCGATCTAAGATGGAAAATGAAAACATTGATTTTTTTGTTTTGTTTAATATTTTAATTATTATCTTTAATTCTCAAAATGTTATTTAATCTCTCATAATCTCCTAACTTTTAACATTAGTTTTAATCACCATAGGAAATTATTTGTGATTATTTTTAATTAGGTAATTTTCAATGTAAAAATAATAGAAATATCAATCATTTATACAAATAAGAAAATAATGATTTCATAAAATATAATGTAATAGTATTACATTTCAGTTTAATGGAAATTTAATCACTAAAGTTCGAAAATAAATATGATTGATGTGGGCAAGGCCACCGATCGATCGCATGCTAAAATGCGACAACGCAATATTTGCTCGTCGATCAATAAATCTTACTATATTTCGTTGGCGTTCATATTTTCGAAGGGTCGCCACCATACCCGCGCGCACCGTGATCCAGACGATGAGGGATCGGGGATCGGTCACTCGTGACACATCGGAAGCGGCGCAATTTTTCGGTAAATT
>MQRK01222140.1:39142-50381 GCA_001938485.1 Girardia tigrina | reverse complement strand
CTAAAACGAAAAGGTTTTATATTTTCAATTCTCCTTAAGCAAGGAATAATTGTTAATGAATCTATAAAACAAGCGTTAAACTACTAATACAACAGGTAGTTGCATGCAACTAAAGTGTCGATACGTTACTAATTGAAGCAAATAATTTGTAAAAAAATTACTTCTTACAAATACATACAGAACCCGCCCGCTCATATTTTTTCCTAACGCCCACCCAATATTTTAAAACACCCATTAGTGGACGATATCGCCCAGGTTGAAGACCACTGGTGTAGATAGATGAGGTTATTTGACATTGTGAAAATCTGAAATGTGGGGGAAGAATGGCCTGTGTATATAACATAAAATTCACTTCGTAATTGAGGTGCAGACTGCCATCTTACCTGCTTGGTCCAACGTGCCGTGATCCGTTTCCGCCGATCCATTGATTTGAATGCGCTGGTGCTCGGAGCACACGTCTTTCGCGCCCATTATCGATTTATTGAGGAGCGGAGGCAAAATACACTTTTCTTGAGGCGCGTCTGCATAATCCAGAGCATTTTGAATTATCGATTCGATAACGTTGTCGAGATTCGATCTAATTTTCGGTAGGGAATTCGATTCTATCAGAGTTGAGGTAGCTTGTCTAGTGCTCTCGTATTCGAGTTCGATATCTTCTTTAAAATCATCGTCTAAATCATCCTCGTGAATTATATCATCTTTGCCGACAATGTGAGACGCATCGATATTATTCCACAATAAATGATCGGTATTATTCATTTAAACTAGAATTGTTGTGTAAAAATCTTTTTTAAAAATTGATTTTTGTCATTTTGATTATCATTAATTTTGCATTTTTCAATATTTCAAATCCATTAACTTTGTTTACAGTAAAATTTTGTGTTATCTAGCGGTCACTACAAACATTATTTTGCTGCTTTTAAGCAAGTTGATTTTGAAAACTTTATGGAACCCAAGGTTTTGTGGTTATAACCTCTAACTCATACATATATTTTTAACCAACTCAAACATCTGTTGATTACAATTATCTAGTTAAAAGGTGGGCCAGGAAAAGAACCTGAGTTCCAACCCACACAGACATAAGACCAGGAGGATTAGCATCAATGGGATTACAAAATTCTGTCTTAATACATTAATTGATTTACCACGTGATAAAAGAAGACCTTTTATTCTTGATCAACAACAATATAACTTTTGATCATCGAATCATCTTACATTCCACTTACAGACATTTAAAACCAGCTGTGTATCTTGCGTAGAGGAACGCCAGTCCGGTCTTCACTTAGTCCGAGATCATATGGCTTTATGGACGACCTCAGAGTTCTTAATGCTCAGTTCAATTTATTGATAATATTTATTATCTGAGTTGTAAAAATTTTCAGCACTTTACCATTGTTGGGATATTAACCCCAGTATTAAATTATTGTGGGGACCCCTGCCAAGTATTTGATTATTTTTATCATGAAGTTTCAATCTCATTTTATTATTAATACTGAGCACAAATGTCTGCCTGATTTCCAAGGATGTTTGAATTTTTGTAAATTTTAATATTTTTGTCAGATTTTTTGGTAAAAATTTCGAAAAAAAATTGAGCAGACAACTTTGTCTCCCGATACGAATAAATTCGCATTCGTCGACACTGAAAAGCAGTTATCTTTTAATGGCGTTTCGGTTTTTATGTGTATCACCACCGTACACTCGGTCTTGGTGGCTGCAGCGTATTCGACTCATTCTTATCGGTAGCGGCCGCTAGTCGATTAGTTTCGTCCATCGGTACATTCGTGAATAAACTCGCGATGTCGAGCAATAATACTTTCATATTTTAAGACTTAGTTCCACATTCAGAATTACCTTTTCTATGAAATACATGAGCATTTTATTTTTTCAAGATCAAAAGCAAATATTAGATGGATAAAATAAGGAAGGCAAATGTTTTGTACACATTGAAAGATTTAAGGGGTCTGAAGTGATCCGCAAAAGACAAGGTGTTGCGTGGTTAATTAAGAACAAGGAAGTCATTACGTCACGGGAGAGGAAATTGGAAGAATAAGCCTGAATGTAATATTCGTGCGATATCCTGAAAATATTTGCTGTTCTAAGAACCTGTTTTTGTAGAAACTCTACGTTGTATCAAGTATAAAATAAACCAATTTAATCCTGAGAATTAGAGTCATACTTGAGAAGTGTTACACCTCTTTCCTCATCGCATGTTGAAAGAAAGCGTTGCTCGAAATTGAATCAGCAGTGGGTAGATAAAGGCCGAATCGCTTGAATTCTTGATGGCCATCAGCGAACAGAAGAATTTAAAGGAATTTAATTATTTGTACAATTTGTAAATTACAGATGCTTTACACTGGGTTGTTAGTTGCCATATGCGCCAGTAGATCTTCATTAGGAACATTAGCTTCCACAGAAAATTCTATCGGTTTGAAGATGTTAAAGTCGCAGAAACAGACGCCTTGTTTCATTCGAGGCCACATTCTCTTCAAGCATCTCTTTATCAGAAACAACTAATCCATTCACATTTTAAGGTCTCATTCCTTTATGGTGAGTCATACATCGACCTTCTGCAAGATGACCATCAAAATTGTGAAAATGATGCCTCATATCTTTTCCAAAAAAGGTAAGTTACAGTTTGATTACTCCAACAATCAAGAAGAGGGACTCTTCATCCCGAGAAAAGGTTAACATATACTGTGGTCTACAAAACTGACATTAACGAAGGTATCAGGGTACACAAGGCGATTAAGGCAGGACAGAACGAGTTGCAATCAATATTGTTGCATTCTTCGGTTTTCTAACGACAACCCCCTGGATCTATGATTCATGTGTTAGCCGGCCAAGTTTTGAAAAATAAATAATGAAAATATCACCAAAATGTGAGCGAATAAATTTGCAGTTAAATGTTCAGAAGATTATCAGACAAAACATTGCTACAGCAAGCAGTAGTTGAGCAGCACTTGACAGTATACAACGTGACATTACTCAGACCTTCCACGGACCGACCACGCTTGCCTGTCAGCTCATGCAAACAAATACTTGCTGTTAGACAGGCAATGTGCAAAATTCAGCGGTGCTGCACTCAATTATACAAAGAACTCATGTGACTATTGATTTTATAGCTACTCATTCACTGGAGCGTGGGGATCCCTTGACCCCGGCAGGAGCCGCGTTACGATCTGACGACCGCTTGATCAGTCAAAATAATTTTTTATTTTCTCTATTTTTTTTATTTTTTATAATAATTCGATTTGAATTTTGCTTTTTATTTAATAACAAGTTAATAACATCTTATGATTTTATTTAAATATTTTTTACTATACCAATTTGTTGAAAGTCTTTCATGTGGTTTATCAACTTCAAATTCCTGATCGATATTGAACTGTTTGTTTAATGTTTCGCAGGATGTTCGGTGTTGATCGGATCTCCTCCATCTATTGGGAAAATATACAATGTAACAAGTTTTATTTAAATTCAGGGATGTTGCTGCAAGATTTATGGAGAGGGAATTATAAAACTGTTTTAATGGAGTCATAAAACACCTTTGGCAATTATTAAATACAAAATGTGAGGAATATTTTAAATTGTTTGATTGTGTAAATGTATGGATGCTGTATGTTGATTTAAGTATGTTGAATTTAGAATGGTGATTCTCTCACTCAGATGGAAATTGGTATTTTTTAAATTTAAAGTGATTGACTATTCGAACATAATTAAAATAATCATTTGATAAGTTCATATTTTTAATTTAACAATTAATATTAAGTTTAATAATTTTTAGTAAAATTTAAATTAAATGCATTTTTAATAATTTGATGACATTTTTATTATTTTGGGATTTACTGAGAAATTGTAAAAATTATTATTTTTTAATTAATATTTTTTAGAGATTAAATATTTTAAAAAATAACTTAGAAAAATTGTTCGAATAATCATGATTAAAAACAGAAATAAGAAAACCAATTAAAAGGATGACAAACGATGAAAGTCCTTCTGAGAGTCATAATGGCTCTAAATGTGATTGTAATAAAAATTCAAACGAGACTTGTTTAAATGTTCTTAATACAAAAGGTTATAAAACTTCTTCGAAGAAACTATGAAGAGATGAATGAACGTCTCGAGACTGTACACAAAATATAAATATTCAAATTCGAAAGAACGAAGCAGTAAAAGGTAAAAGATTCTCGATCACTTCTCAAACAACCTCCTTAAAACTGCAACACAGAAAATGAAAGAAGACTAGAAGATATATTTATTAAATGAATAAAAATATAAAGTAAAATTGTTTAATTGATTGTGAAAATTTCTAAAAAAACGACCGTGACATCGAAATAAATGAATAATATTGATTGACGATTAAAACAAAATATTTGGTGAAGTAAAGGTCAATCCATCTAGCTCGCACGACTGTTGACACTAAAGCCCGGACGGACGAACGCGGATTCACATCGCTTGTTTCAAACGACTTAAGAATAATTCGTTTATAAATAGTGACGTAAGAATTTGGCATTTCCTAACAGCAGAACAGGCCAATACACCTTGTTTGCATCATATCTCCCCTCCTTAGTCATCATTCGAGTTCTTGAATTTATTTGTTTGTTTAAAACAATTTGCGTTTTAAGTGACAGCAATTTTGGGGAGAAATACTCTTACATTTTACTAGTGAACATGCTGAAATGGTAATTGGATTATTGCAAAACAGACGTATTTCTGACTCTGATGACGCAATACGTTAGGTAATACATGTGCAGTTTCGATAAAGAGCTTTACACATTGCTTGCTTCAATTCGAGTGATGAAGCTGCGGGTCTCCTTCTGAATACTACAATGCAAGACGCATTTATAGGACAAACGCGGCCCATGTAATTGGGCTTGAATGATGATCCTGAACTAAATGTGTTCCGTAAAATTCACCAGAAGCACTAGAAGATCATGTGGATCACAAATTTGGTTAAACAAAGAAGCCCTGTTAAAAGAAGTTCACTCTCGGTCAGGAAGTACACCAATTATTATGGTTCCATAATTATGTGTTTAAATGATCGTTGTTTTCGTCAATTGTTTCACAAATGGAGGCAGTTCTATTGTTATTTTGTCATTTAGCAAGTTTAGATCTTGATTAAACAAAATTATTAAATTATTTATTTTTTACTAAAACAAATAATTAAAAAATATCCTGGTTTTATTTAGGGTAATAACGCTATGTTGATAAAGTGGAAATCGTCCAGTGCTGGTTTTGCACTTGCTGCTGTTGAAGAATCTGACTGTGCGGAGAGGATGCAGGAACATTGTTTGAATAAATGTAATCATTGTAGTGTTTTAATCTTATACCTTAAATTGAACAATGAAGGAATTGTCTCCTACTGAGAAATCCTTTAGGACTACTCCAAAGATTTATTTCCACTAATCTTGGAAGGGGTCATTTCGTTCTAAGGATGCCAAATAAAATATTTCCTCTATTTTATTATACATTGTTTAAAATAAACTATTTAAGTTAAATGAAAAGTTTAAGAGAGTTCAGGCCTTATCTAGTAAAATTCAATGTGGCCTCAATGTGGAAACCCGGGGAGTGGGACCTTTTACGATGACATGAGATGAAATCATTTCATATGCCTCTAGAAATTTCTATAAACCAAAAAGATCCAAACACTAAGCCGAACCCATACTTGTATTTACCCCCTATGAAAGACTCATTCCTTTTGCTGAATCGATGAGTAAATAATTTGATTTTTAGATTTTCAGTTCCTTAAATTAACAACAATATACACTATTTAACATATATAAATACATAGGTTGAATATATAAGTTATATAAAAACACATGAGGGAAGAATGTTCATCTTTAATAAGAAAATATTTTTTCGGATCTAAAATCAAATGTCTCTTCAATAAATAGTTCAAATAACGCTCGTTCACCTATTGAAAATTTGTTGAACAATATTTTTACTAAATATCGGCTTTTCGAAACACGCTGTAAATCGAATCTCTTTAATCACAAAGTATTTCTCTTTTGGCAACGACAGTTTCTATTCCGTTATCGTATTTTTTGTCGATTTACATCATGACATCGTTTCAATTGTCAGAGATAAATTTGGCAGCATGATCACCTTGTGACTCGGATAATCTGCACAAAAATAGCTGGAACAATTTCCCGGTTTGTTTATCAATGAGGAAATATTTTACAACGAAAATAATTTCTATGTAAATGGCAATGAATCGAATATCGATCGAGATCGATGAGTGGATTGTGAGAGGACGCGAAAGGCGCTAGAGACGTGATTGATCGAGAGACACTAGATGATATGACGGCACTGTCGTGACTCGATATTCATCTGGAGACGGTTTGAATGGCACACAAATAAACACGAACGAATTGATTAGATTATTTGAGTCAGTCGACCAAAAAACGATGAGCCATTTAGAAAAGCTTGAGGATAGATCAGAGGTATTCGTTCACTTGCTACTTTACAACTACCTTAATTTCATCTGATATATAATTGCCGACAAACAAATCCGACAGAATCCGGAAAGGATATATACATTGAGGAGCAAAATGATAAATCCACTTTACAATAAGTGTGCCTTACAGCAGCAAAGACTTTTCAGGTTAATATTTTTGTTCAAAGCGGTCTAACAGCAACTCTAAACTTTAAGTGAAGTTTTTGTTAGAAATAGCTTATTTTAATACTGCACATCCCTTTTTAGGTGAAAAGCCGAAAACATCCAAACTATCAGGCATTGAAAGGGGAAAATTATTAGCTCATCATCAATAAGGAAAGAGTAACAGATGGATTTCTAGGGAAATTAACCATTGAAATGGTGTCATTAATCAATTCCTTAAGAATCCAAGTGAATATGATCTTAAAAAGAGTTCTTGGCGTCCACCCAGCTCACTGCTCGTGACAAGCGATAAATTGTCAAATTAGCATCTAATTCAACCAAGTCAGGAAATGAAATTAAAGCGGACTATGGTCAAATGTATCGAAGTGGACGATTCTCAGAGTTCTCGAAAGGAGTCCAGTCATAATTAGAGCAAGAATGAAGATGGCCACAACACTATCGGTTACCCACAAAACCTTTCGGTTGCAGTTTGTACGTGAAAACACGAGTACTAATTGGAATATTGTCAACACTTTTACTCTGACTTCATAATTATCAAATTCTTTAACCACGATTCATTATTTATCTATTAAGTAATTTGGAAGACGAAGAAATTCAACCTTGACGGTCCAGACGGTGTGAACTGTTATTAGCGTGACTTAAGAAAAGAAGAGTTGGTTTTATCCATGAGAAATGTTGGTTGTGGCTCATTTATGGTCTGGGCAGCGTTTTGCGCATTTGGAAAACTGCGTTTTATTTTCGTATCTAAGAAAATGGATAATTTACAATATCAGTTTCTTTTGTTCTTTTTCTCCCCCAGCACAATCCTCTACCTCTCGTCTACCAACAATATAGTGCACCCACTCATCGCAAATTTAAAATATTCCTAGCAGTAAACCAATCAAGAAATATTCCATTACTTGAATGGCCAGCTGTATTTCCGGACCTAAATCCAATGGAAAGTGTGTGGTCTTGTGCTAACAAAAAGCAGTCTGGCAACCTTGAAGAACGCAAAAATGCCTGGGTCCAGGTCGATCAAGACTCATTGAAGAATTTGGCAGGAAGCATGAGTAATAGTCTATTAAAACTTATCCAACACAATGGTGCAACAATTACTAACTTAGGCACATTCATCATTTATATTTTTGTAGTACACCTTCGCTAAAATAACTTACTACCGGTCGGATTTATGCTGTCACCCCGGAGAAATAACAAAAATAAACAAAAACGATTTGTTCACATTAAAATACGCCTCTAATAATTCTTCTTCAATCGGCCGCCTTCCTCTCTGGTCCGACAGCACAAGCATGAAACTTTAAGTCTTGGCCGATATTCTCCCTGTGGCACACTAAAATTCTTGGGCGGATTTATAATTTGGCGCCTCAGTGTATACCCCCCCCCACGCACACACACACACACACATATATATATATATATATATATATAACTAAGGAAATAAATATACCTGTGAGGAATATTTTAAATTTGTTATTAGTATTTGGAAATGTGTTTCTCCCACCCAGATGGAAAATTGATATTTTGGATGTTTGTGATGAATAGTTATTCGAGTATAATTTGCATTTTAAAGAACAACATAAGATATTTAAAAACAATAAAAATATTAAATCGTTTCAAATTTTAATATTAAAAATTTAAATAAAGTAAATAGTTTTAACTAAGTTTTGAATTAAAGAAATGTTCTTTCTTTACATAAAATAATTTTTAAATAAAATTAATATGTAAATAAAATTATTACTAAAATTACAAAATTTGAACTTTAAAAATAAAATCTGAAAATAATGAAAGATTTGTTCGAATAATTGTTTATTAACAAACATTAACTAAAAATTATCAATTTAGAACGATATCGAATGACGAGAGTTTTGCTGAGAGTTGTCCAAAAGACAATTCTAACTGTATTGAAAATAAAAGTTCGAAAACCAATGTTGGTGTTCTTAATAATATCTATTTGTTTACATACGCAAATATTATCGCAGAAAAGTAAACTAGTTGTCAAATGTGTCGTGATCAAAGCCACCGCATTCTTGACACACGGATCACAATGAAGCTCTGCCATCCGGATGTGCTGGACAAATGCAAAGTTATGGGGCGGGACGTCATTAAATTGACATATTTAAATATTTGAGTGAACATAGAAGACGTTATAAAGGACAGAAGCAAATAAAGATATATTTACAGTGAGATATTCGTACTCGTTCTTGTGTCCCGTCGTCCGACACCTCAATTGGCAGAAATAACATTAGCAAATCATCATCGATTAGTTCATTGATCATCAACAATTTCTGAATCAAAGTAACAGTAAGCGAGACAGATGAAGGGGCACAAGTTCAAGTGGTCTCGTACTCGTATTGGTTCACAAGGACAACTTGGGCATCGGCGGAGGATGTCTGTGGCTCTCTAAAGAGAGAGCACTGTTATAAGAGAAATAATATCTGCATGTATAATTACCTTTTTTTGCGAATCACTCGTGAGTGAGATTGACGCGAGCACTTCCGCATGCATATGTAGACGAGGACGACGACTACAGCACTGAACAGGAAAATGCCACCCACCACGATTCCTCCAATTATTATGAACAAAGAGAGATCTGAACAAAGACATTCCATCATTCAAGTCAACACATCCTTCCACCGAACGAGGCTCGGTCTTTCGACAATGTTTACATTCCAGTTGATAAACAAGTCGTGATATAAATCGATTTAAATAGTGAAAATCATTCAAACAAGCACATTCTTTAACGACAAACTTACATTTACAAAGGAATTACAGGGGTTATCTATTGAATCAAGCAAACTGGTACTAACCGTAAGGAGGTGCGTCCGATGGATCTGAAAGAAGAGAGGATTATTACCAGCGAGGTTTGGTTGAAAAATAGTGATTGAATGTACAAAATATGTGATGCCTTTATAGATCTACACTTTCCCCAAAATGATTCATTAAAAATGATATTATATACAGGGTGGTCCTTTGAGTACTCAATATGATTTTGGACAGAAATGGAATCATCTCGCCTATACGAGCATTGTGATAAATAACAAATAAACACATAAATTACGCAATTTGAAATGTTCAGGCAAATAGGAAGTCATCAGAAAAAGTTTAAAGTCGATTAAGAATATCTAATTTGGTTTAATACAAAGGGAATGTTTCCAAAAATGAAGTAAGTGCTCGTCTTTAAAAGTGCCTAACATTGATTGAAACCGGTAGTAATCTGATGGGGCCAATCTGGTGTTTATTGTATGTTGTCTTAGGATTATGTTTCTCCCCCACCACAGATGGAAGATTGATATTTTGAATGTTTTGAACTACCGGATTATTCGGACAATTTTAAAATGTAAATAACACCTTTAAAATGATATTAACATATTTTAATCAATAAATATATAATAATATTTTAATCAAAATATTTAAAATCTATTTGAAAGTCATTTCAAATATTTTAACAGCGGATTGTTCCGTAAATATTTATTTAATCAAAGATGTATTTAGATGAATTAAAATATTTTTGAAATAATTTGTAAATATTTTAGTAAGGGATTTAATTTTATATTGTATGAACAATTAGAGGTTTATAAATAGAATTTGAATTCATCAATCTAGAACGACGTCTAACTACTAAAGTTTTGTGGCGAATTGGCCTGGAGGTATTTCAAGTTGTGATGGAAATTAAAGTATTGGAAATCATTTTAGTGCTCTTAATAATATTATTTTACTTGATTTGTTTACAAGTCTTATTGAGTTTTGTGATTGGAAGTCACGAATATGTTTAACATTATTGATAAATCATCTATTTCCTCTGGAAGGAAGACACCCCAACTGCAGATATTGTGCACCGTTTACACCGCGTCTTTGGTGATGCCGCTATGGGAAGAACGACTGTCTTTAAGTGGGTGCAACGATTCAAGATGTCAAGAAAATGTGAAAATTATCGAGGAAGTCATTCTTGGTGACAGATGTCTCACTATACGTGAGATAGCAGCTATTACAGGCGTTTCTAAAAGTCAGGTGCATCGCATCATGTCAGAGGAGCTGCATATGAGGAAACTGACTCCCAGGTGGGTGCCACGTCTCCTCAACAACGACCAGAAGGCTAATCGAAAGTCTGCTTGTCAAGAACTACTGCAATTGGTTCATGATCTCAGTGAGGCGTTCTGTTCACGGATTGTGACAGTGGACGAAACGTGGCTCCCGTTTTATCTTCCTGAAACCAAGGAGCAGTCCCGTCAATGGTGCCGCCCAGGTAACAGACCCCCTTTAAAAACGAAGACCGTCCCTACAGCCGGGAAGGTAATAGTTACAGTCTTTTTGGATTGTGATGGTATAATTCACATTGATTACCTGCCAAAGGGGGTCACCATCAATAGCGCATACTACACGAACCTGCTCGACAAAGATCTGCGCAAAGCTCTCAAGAACAAACGGCGGGGAAAGTTGTCATCCATTCCATTATTGCAACAGGACAACGCACGTCTCCATACAGCGAAGTTGACTGTCAGTACCGTGCAACGATTGGGCTGGACACTTTTGCCTCACCCTCCATATTCACCGGACCTCGCGCCGAGTGATTATCACCTTTCTCGGCATTGAAGAAACCCCTTCGAGGACATCATTTCGCGAATGTGG
>MQRK01222137.1:16279-28722 GCA_001938485.1 Girardia tigrina | reverse complement strand
ATTATTTAATTTACTACTAATATTATTTATATTACTGATATTATTACTATTATATATATAATTTATATGGTTTGGTTTGTGTAATGAAAGACTTACTGTAGTGCCAAGATCGGTTCCTCTTTGTCTTGGCATTGCTCGTTTATTTTAGATTTTCTGCACTCTTCTTCCTCCATCATCGCTATCTGTCGTCCTCTTTGAAAACCTCTCAGGTATTCCTCCGACTTCCAGTTTCTCCCGTCTCTTTCCTGACTCCGTGGTGGCTTTTGATTGCCCCTCTGTGTTCTCCCATGATACTCGTTCCTTCTGTGATGACATCGTTTTAGATTCGTGTAACACACGTCAGCCTTATGTCCCCGATCGTTACAACTGTTACATATTATCGTCTTACATTCTCGGGTCACATGACCCGTTTCTCAACATGCGTAGCACGTGATTTTCCTTTCTCGCTTACATTCACTGCTTCTATGACCTATTTCTTTGCAGTTCCAGCATGTATTGTTATTACGCAAAGGAGGTCGTCTCTTCAATGTTTCCGTTTTCCTCACTGAATTTCCGGCTGTGTTTCCTCTTTTTACCGCTTCCCTATACGTTGGTCTTACTGCATGAACCGGTTTTTCAGATCTCCGGATTTCATCTACTTACCTCATCACGTTCTTTATTTCCGGTATCTCCTTTATGTCTCTGAGTTTAATCTCCTTTTTCACATCACTGTCCTTTGATTCGTGAATTAAAAGACATCTTTATATTTCATACATCTTTCTATTAGAACCCGAAGGCGCTCCAAAGCCCATACAACTTGTTGATATGTTTAGAGGAGGCGCGTCTGTTCCCTTAAGCAATGAGGAAGTAATGAGAAATCATCGAGAGGAGATCGAAGCCTGTAGGAGTTGCCGTTGAACTCAAAAAACGGATGGGACTCTGAGTCAACAAAAATGTTGTCGAGAGAGGGGAACACGACAGTTACATTTAAACCACATATCTTCACTCGCAGAGATTCAATGTTGCAGAGACTTTTAATCAATGTTTATTTAATACACAATGCTTCTTTATTATTAAAATTAATTATGTTCTTTGAAAATTTGGTAAAATTATTTTTTTACTGCTGCTTTCTCTTTTACGGGCCGTCGTGAGGAGCCAAAACTTTATAAATTTGTTTATAAAACTATATATTATTCATAAAATTTCATTGTTTTGTTAATATATAGAATGAAGTAATTCACACCAATACCAAAACAATCAGATGGATTGAGAAGAAAAATTTCTCAACAGTTTAAGGCATCGAAAAGAAATTTTAATAAATTTAAGACATTGCCATTGGTTTTCTAGATAGAAATCAATGTACGAAAGTCAAAAAGGAAGAAATCCCAGAAATTATCTAGTAATACAGTAGAATAATGTTTGAGTATAATATTTAATAAAAGTATTTTATTAAATTTTTGTTTTAAATAATTGAAGCAAAATAGAGATATATACTTTTTTACCATCTTACATATATAAATTATTTATAAATAATCAAATTAAAATTGATTAAAAATATAAATATTATAGATAAAATATTATGAGATTTATGTGAACAAAGTAAGCAAGTATAATAAAATTATAAATAAAAAAGAATAAGAATCTGAAAGAAGGTTATAAAAAGAAGAATATTTTAAATACGAGGGACACCAAAATTTTATCTTAAAAGGAAGGTCAGAAAAGTCAACTCCTAATTCATTATTATTTTCCTACGTGGATTTAAAGTCGTTCAAATAAAATAAAATAAATTAGGATATTAAATGGAGAATTATATTATTAAAACGTTACTTTAAGAATCACTTGCAAAAAAATTTTTCGTAAATTTACAATTTTTCAATTAAATTTTTTTTACAAAATCCGGTGCGATGTTTCTTTATGTTTAATTTTAGATTTTCTTATTTAACACTCTAACAAGTTGGAATAATAGGTTCAGTGCTACTAAAAATTACCGTCGATTTTATTTATGAATTTTCTGAATGATAAAAATCACGATACAGTAAAAACTCGATTTTTTAATTTCAGTTGTATTATAAATGATAATCTCACAAGTTATATACCATAATACCTACTTTGTTATCGAATTTATTATTTATAAGACAAAATTTTTTTCGATTACAATTTTTTTTCAACATTATCTATTAAAACATTTAAAATCTCAAGAAGAAAAACAATTCGAAATTAAAAACTTATTTACCGTTTGTTTTAATATTCAACATTGTTAGGTCGATTTTTTGAATTTCATTTTGAAATTTACGAATGAAAAGATTTTAATGGCAATATTAAATGTGGCTGAGAAAAACGATGCTGCAAAAGCAATCGCTGGTTTTCTTTCTAATGGTCACGCATTTCGAGTACGTTTTTTATAGTGAAATTGTCGTATCTATTTCTAATGAAAATTATTTTTTCATCGATTTATTGAACCTAATAGCATTATTTAATGGGAATTGTTAATTAGAGACATTGTTTTTTGTAGCAGTTTTGAAAATACCACTGCTATTTTTTTACTAATAACTAAATCTATTATGCCCAATTTGTGTAATTGGCAAATTCAAGAAATAGGCAATTTATAAAAATAATGTTTTTAATTCAATTATGAAAAAATATCAACTTTATATGAAAAAATAAATTTAATACAATAAATATCAATATAAGGAAAAATATCAATTTAATATGATATATATATATATAATTTTACATTTATAATCTTTCATTTTTAATGAGAAATTTTCATATTAAATTCAGAATTTTTCATAAAGCTAGTGAATTGGGCAACAATTATCTAGTTCATGAATTAGGCTATTTTTACCTACTTCGCGAATTAAATTGCTACTCACAGTGTGAATCAAAACAGGGAACTAAACCTTTGAAATAGAAGAGATTATATCTTAGCAATGTAACCAATGATTAAGAACCATATTCGATTGACTTGATTGTAAACGCTCACTAATCCGGGTTTGAAATGACGATAGTAATTTTAATAAATACATGTTTTTGTCAGTTAGTTCACAGAGTTTTGAGTTCGTCTTCCAATTTTGAAACCGCAAATCATGATTTAAATATTCTTAGAGAACGCTTAAAGGATAGCATGTGCACAAGCAATCAAATGGATCAAAACATTAATGTTACATTTAAGTTATAAATACGGGTTCAGAAAAGACTAAATGAATAAAGTATTTAAGAGTACAAACAAATAATTTAAATACCATATTCTGAAGGATTTGAAACAGAAGAAATTCCATTTTTATAGTGTAAACAATGATCAAGACATTCAAGAGTCACCATATCGTCTTATACCACTTCATGCACAACGTTCTTTAAAAAGTCTTTGATGAAACTATTGGAATGTAACATATCTATTGCGACAGAAGTGGACACCGCATGATCTTTTCTGAGATGTCTATTCAGCTCCTCTTGATCGACAAATTCCTTGTGACGCCTCTATTGTTGACATTGGAAAAGCTTTTCTTTCATATGAATCAGTTTTGTTACATCTGTTCTTATTCTGTTATGTCACCCTGTTTTTATTAAGAAGATAATGTATAATTTATTTTTTCCATGTGGGCAAAATAAAAACATTTCTTTGGTAGAATTTTTCTAGGAGGGGCAAAATTTAAAACTTTCCTTAGGTAGCATTTTTCTAGGGGAGGCAAAATGAAAAACTTGTACTGGGTAGAATTTTTTGAAAATAGAAATTATTTTTTTTATTCCGTTTCGTTCTCATTAAATTCAAAGCTATACAAATATAAATCAGATTAATAAACAACAACATACACAATAAACAACATTACAAAGAAATATTCAAATTGATGGTTATCAATGAACTCATGTTTTTTTAAAGTATTTGTCATAGGATATTGTTCCTAAATAAGTTTTTGTACACCATTTATTTTTCGAGCCATCACAAAGCAAAATACTCAATGAAAATAATCTTTAATTCCTTAATTATTATTATTATTATTTGATTATTAATCTATTTTCGAAATAGAATTTTTAAAATGTAATTTTTCTCGGTCTGTTTATCTTAACTATTTTTTTTAGATTTTAGCAGCCAATATCCTTTTAGCATCCTATTATAATTTTCCAATTTCTTAGTGAAATATTTTTTTCAAATTTTTTTAAAAAACATTTTTTGTTCCAAGGGGGGCAAGTGCCCTGCCTTGACCCTCTGGGGGCGCCCATGATGTACTGCTAGATATAATTGGATCCCTGAGGATAATGTGATTTATGAAATCTTCATAGTGACTTGACTGAAGATAGACTGAGATAGACTGCTTCTTTCTCCCGCTGATTTTTTCCGCATTAGTACTTTGGCTGCTTAGATATGTTTGATGTACTCAAACTCCTCTGTCGCATTAGCCTTACTGCGGTATGTAAGTCGTCTCCCTGAAAGATATCAATAGGGTGCAGAAGTACAATTTCCAGTGTGTTCATACGGATCTTTTCGATTTTATTCACCTTTATAATAACTCATGTATACAGATTATGAATGGCGTGCAATTTCTTGATGTTCTTGTATGCAGCTCTCGCAGCGCTCACAGCATTAATATATTGCAGAAAATATGGACAAATCAACCATATTTTTTCATGTTTCACAGAGTTATTTTGGAGCTCTTCAGTTGTGGTTTGAGTTTTCGGATCTTCTGGACTCCTTTCTTCACTCTTATTTTTTCTTCTTCATCAATATTGCCGTATGAAGAGATCATGGATCCTAAATAAATGAATTCAGAGACCAACTCAATACAGACCTCAAGCTGGTGTCCAGCAGTGTGGACCCTGGTATCTTCATTCAGGTTCAAAATTTTGTGCCCTAAATCAATGAATGCTTTTTCTTTTAATTATGTGGTTCTACACCCGTGATAATGAATCTGTAAACAAGATTGATTTGCAATGTAAAAATTGTTTTTGAATTATTTGAGAGGAAGCTTGGAAAATTGAAACCACTATGAAACTACCTATTTTCTCGAAAATACTCCTCATAGATGATTTACATCCTTCCTTCATATTCTAAATTATATAAAGTATTTTAGAAGAGTATTTGCTAGTATATTGGTAAAAATTACATATTTATTGTTTTTAGATTTTTCTTCTATTATTAATGTATTTGTTTTTTTTAATTAGAGTGATATGTAATTAATAATATATTGATTTGTGTATATTTATTTTATTGATAGAAAGAAGGAAAATCGAAATTTAATAAAATTTATGAGTTTAAGTACAATTTCAACGGACGAATGAGTGATATGATTATGACTTCTGTTTCGGGTCACATGATGAATCTAGCCTTCCCTTTTCACTTGAAAAATTGGTGGGTTGATTTATTTCTTTGAGCATTCTTTTTCGTAATTCCTCGACCGAGAATCCGTTTTTTAAAGTTCAATTTTCATTATCGTAATCTCGATTGTTGTTAACTAAAAAAATTGAAAAGAAAATAAAATTATTATCAAAATCTTTCTATTTTCAATCAGAATTTTGAAGTCATTTTATTACAGACTCTTGCCGTTAATAAAAATGCTGGAAATAAAAAATTAAATAATGAAAAAATTGTTTATATACAAATTTTTGCTTTTAGTATTTTTAATAAAATTGTGAAAGTTGACCATTAGAAAATTTTATCATTAAAATAACTCGATCCACCAGTCAAAAAATGCATTTTTTTGTATTTAAAAATTACTATTTATTTATTGAAAATATTTTTGCTCCTAAATAATAAAATATAAAAATTGAAATACGATCATGAAAAAATGATTTTTTTAAAAAATCTTTCTTGCTGAGGAATATTTACGAAAGAATAATCGTATTTCCATCATAAGTGGTGGTTTAATCGTTATTTTTTCAGGGAAAGCGTTAATCCAGCTACATTATTTGAAAGTCCCGTCAATAAAATCTGCACAGAAAATATGGTTTTAGTGAAAGTGAGACTAGCTTTTCGCTCAGTAAAAAGGGCGGTTTGATTTAATTCAAGATTTAAGAAATCGTTGGAGGAACAAATAAGATATTGCGACATGTTGATCATTTGGACTGATTGCGATAGAGAAGGAGAGAATATCGGGGTCGAAATTGTCGATGTTTGTAAAGCAAGTAAGATTCGGTTTTCATAGGAAAATCTATGAAAAATAAACACATGTTCTATTTGACACAATCATTTCTTTCCGTTAAACAACAAATTCATTTGAATATGTTTCGATGAATTTTATCTTCTTCAGAATAAAGGGAAATTAGATGTTCTTCTCGCTTTCATATTTACATTTCCCATTTTGAGACTTCGGTTGATTAACTATTTAAATAAAAATTTTAACACCGCAAAAATTGTTAGAAAATGTGACCCATTATTATCAACATTGAACGGTTGATATTTACTGCGATATGTCGATAAATTTTTCTTGGAGCTTCTTATGTTCACTTCCAGAGGTACAAACAAACTGATGATGTAGCCAGTTGTTATCCATATTTATGTTTAGTATTAGGTTGTTGAAAAAGCAATGCAGATTTTTGAACATAAACTTTAAACAAATGTAACTCAGCACAGAATAAACTTTATCAATCGAAATAAAAACCATCAGAATCAATACATTTTGCCAACGAGAAACAAGTTCATTGATGCCCCTAGTGTAGAACTCCTGAATTCTGGATGCGATGAAAGCGTTAAAGGCGTCTTTGGCATCGTCTTGGTTTTTGAAGCATTTTTCCTAGAGGAAGTTGTCTAGATGCTTGAAAAAATGGTAGTCGGCGAGCGCGAGGTCCGGTGAATAGGGTGGATGATGAAGAGTTTCGTAGCCCAATTCGTTTAAATTTTGTAGGTTCGGTTTTGTGATGTGTGGCTGGGCGTTGTCGTGGAGGAAATTGGCTCCTTCGTATTGACCAATCTCGGACACATACGCCAGAGCTCGTGATGCATTTTGTCAATTTGTTGGCAGTACTTCTCTGTGGTGATCGTTTCACCCGTATTCAGAAAGCTGTGATGGATGAGACAGGCTGCAGACCACTAAACAGTCACCATAACCTTCTTTTGGTGGAGTTTCAGTTTCTGGAAGTGGTGAGGAGCCTCATCGCAGTTCAACCATTGTGCCGAACGTCGCCGATTGTCGTAGAGAATCCACTTCTCATCAAACGTTACAATCCGATCTAGAAACGAGTCGTTCTTGTTGCACAGAAGAAGGGCGGAAGACACCTCGAATTCGTGAAGCACCATTTATCGAGCTCTTTAGACTTTCCAATTCACTTCAAGTGCCGAGCGACGGTTGATGGATCAACGTTAAGCTCTTCTTCAAGTGCTCGAACAGTTGTGCATGGATCGGCTTCCATCAACTCCTTCAATTCGTCGTTGTCAATCGTCGATGGGCGGCTACCATAAGGCTCATCTTCCAGGTTGGTATTTCCAGAGCGAAACTTTTGATACCAGCGGAGCACCTTGCATTCATTAACACTTCCCTTGCCGCAAACGTCGTTGATGTTTCGAGTGGTTTGATCTGCATTACGCCCTAGCTTGAACTCGTAGAAGTAAATGTTACTGAAATCACGTTTTGACATCTGCAATTAAAATCGAAATTATTAACAAAAGAAACATTATAATAAGTTTTAGACAAATATATCTGAAAGAATATAAATTAAGCTTTCGAATGACTCATAACATCATACATGCTTTAGTCGTATAACATTGCGGTAAATACAAAAAAAATCAAAAACCTACATTCCTTTTACAACAACCTAATATTTAAGAAACTCTTTTTCAGGAACCTTTGCTTTAAAACATGTGGGTAATGAAGTTTCGATTCTAAACGGTATGAATGTCCACAACTCATCCAAACAATTGAATTGGAACAAAAAGGGGAAAAAATCGTTACGAGAGAATTTTCCTGGAATTTATGAATCTATTTAAATAATAGATTCAAATATTGATCAAGTCGACTTTTCCGATCTTTGATTCAAATTAAATTATAATTTCACCTAAATTATTTGACAACTTCAAAAGGTATATGTAATTATTTCATAAAATTATTTTGTTAATGATTGCAAATTATAATGTGATACATGGCTTTCAGCGTTATTTAATCGGGTGTGCAAATAATTTAATCCATGCTTTATTCATACATTATTTTTGTATTTATGGAAAATATTATTTTACATTTTACATTCTGTAAAGTAAGAATTAGAAGGAAGTTAATGCTTTTGATTTAAATGTTTTATAATAAAAAATTTTAGTTTTAAAAGGCCTTAAAATACCTGTAAATCAAAATATGAAACGCAAGATAACGAATGGAGTGTTATTGTAAAAAGAAATATAAAGAAGGGAAAAGTCCCGCAAGATCAATGCTGAAATGGATGTCAATAGAAAATGTGTGACTTCAATTATCGAATTATACGAAAATATGGGAAAGATTAAAATTAAAAAGTTAAGAACACCAAAACGCAGAAAAATACACCTGAATCTGAGCGCATAATCAGATAAAAAATATTATCATTATTAGATCGAAAAATTTCTCCATTTAGCAACAAGATGTAAAAGGCACTTAACAAATTTTAAAATAAAAGAAATTGCCTGATAATCGTGAGGTTTTCATGTGTAACCTGAATTAAAGCATGACATGAATGCGGGAAAATAACATGAATAATTTTAATATCATTGTGAGGGATGATTTGGAATGTTGTAAGTTTGTTGTTTGTATGCTGTTTAGATTTGTGACTCTCCTACTCAGATGGGATTGATTATTTGATTGATTATTTGAATCTAATGAAATTAATTTAATGATATTAATTTTAAGTACTAATTAATTAAAGTTTGATAATTATGAATTTTAATAATATTTTCAGTAAACGATTTTAACTTATTAAATTTAATATTTTTAAAAATTAATGTTTATTTTAAAAATTACATAATGTCTTTTTATCCAATAAAAATTATGAGAAATTAAAATTTATTATTAAACTTTTCCATTTATTGTTTTTTTAGATTTGAATATATTAACAAAAAACTATATCAATCAAAGAAAGATGACCTCTGAAAATTGTTGTGAAGAAACTGTTTGTGTTGTCAATAAATGTTTGCATTCAAATTGTGATGCTGTTAATAATCATCATGGATAAATGTAGTATCAAAAAACCGCAAAGGCATGATGTGGTTACAAAATGTGGTCATGAGATTATCTGTTTGCCACCATACAGCCCATTAAACCCGATTGAAGATATTTTCTCTAAATGGAAAAATTTCTTTAAAAATAACAATAGTACTAATAGGGGAGAAACAATGGCTACAAGAAAACAAAGCGCTAATTTTATATCTGGAAATGCTGTAAAAATTATTTTCAACATTAGCGCGAATTTGCAGTAAAAGGAACAAGAAGAGAAAAAAATTGTAATAAATGTAATAACTGATATTTGTTTTGTTTTTCAAATTTATTTAGTTAACCTTTTTGTAATCGACTATTTTATTTTTGTAAATTCTTGCCTTTCAAATTTTTTAAAGAATGGATTTAATCAATTGTACACCAGATTAAATTAGGTGAAAACCATGGTTTGAAGAAATTAAAAACTCCTATCAAAACTTCTGATACAGATAATATATAGGGACTGTAGGTTTTTTCTCAAACAAACAAAGTTCCAAGTATGTTAAGCAAAAATCTGATATCCAATTTAGCTTGCATTGTAGGTATATATTGTCTTTTAATTTAATCCATCTTTACATTGTACCAATAAAATTTTATCATTTCTGTAAAAATTTTTAAAAATATAATTACATGATTGTTTCAAACAAAAACAATGCAAAGCTTAAAAAATTATTAAAAGTGACACATTAATATTAATTAATTATTAATATTAATTAATATTTTGTGGGTTTTCTTTTTGCATTAATTCGTCGTAATATCCTCCATGAGACAGTTTATATGGTTTCGAAAATTGTTCCAACCTATGGCCATTCAAAATGACCGAAATATGTCCTTAGTTTTCAAGAACATGTTCATTCATTTTGTAATTATCTGAAATTATTTTTTTCACAATTTTCAAAAAGGAAATATATTTAATGTTATATTTCAGTCAAATCGAATATCATAGTCAAACGAGCCAAATTCTCAGAAATAACGAAACAGTAATTAATTCTTTTTATTCAACTGCTTCGAAATTCACTTTTTATTGGACTTTTAATAATAAAAGAATTTTAAATATCACAAAACCTTCAGTCATATCTTTCGATAACTTTTCACAAAGTATTTAGGAATTTAATTAAAATATACGGTTATATATCTTTCCAGAGACCTTTCCTTTTAATGAGAATTTTAGGTACAACGTCTGAATTAATGTACACAACTCATTGAATCTTTTGTTCTGTATTCATGTTCTCCTTTTAATTCTTTTAGTTGGTTAGATATTTTTTTAGGTTATTTTTTTCTCTCAGTCCGACAATTCAGTTGTTTTGTAGAAAAACGACAAACAAATAGCGACAGTATATCGGTCTAAGTATCGACTTTAATTATACATGATTTGCTTACCTTTTTGCAATAAGCTGATCCCATGGTAAAAACGAATCATCTTTAGAAGTTGTTCAGCCAGAGATCCATTTCTTCAAACATCAAGTAGGCTTGAAATGTTCTTCCGAAACCGTGTGTATAATCTAATCAGTCGAAACAAGTGATAGTCGGAAAGGCTAATTCTGATGAATAAGACAAATTACTTATAATATTTCCTTGACAATCTTATTCCTATTAATTTTACAACACGACGTCGATGTCGAAGGTCGCAAATTTTCCTTTAAGTTTCCCCAAAGTTTTATAAAAAAATTGATTTTGAGTCATTGTTTCATCTGTTCATTAATTTCCATCGTCTACATGAGGAAATAAACGAAGTTAAAAAATATTCGCAACTTTAACTATAAACTTGACTAAATGGTCTTCACGCACTTCAGTAGGACCATCGCCAACTGTGCAAACAGTTTA
The DNA here is from genome assembly GCA_001938485.1 of Girardia tigrina. Taxonomy (NCBI): domain Eukaryota; kingdom Metazoa; phylum Platyhelminthes; order Tricladida; family Dugesiidae; genus Girardia; species Girardia tigrina. Next base: position 17,779 of record MQRK01222137.1, on the reverse strand, counting down.
TGTAGTCAAACATCACAACAAAGTCTGACCGGTTGCTCAGTTCACGTATTTACTGTCCAAGCTACTTTTAATTGTTAATTATTTTTAATTCTTAATTAAGAAATTGAAAAAAAGTATTTTAAAAAGGAATTTTGTGAAGCATCTCTTATTTCTTTATTCCAATAATAAAATCTTTCAAGATCAGTTAATAGAGCCATTAATAATCTTGTCGACATTAATATGAAACTGTCTCAGGCAGTTGATGTCAGACAAGAATTGGATCTGAAGTCCGGTGCTGCCTTTACTCGTTTGCAAACTTTATTTCTACGAAAGAAATTTCCCCAGTTACTTTCTGAACAGATAATATCATACGGCAGTTGTCAATTCCCAACCCTTGGTTTCGTTGTGGAACGATACAAAGAAGTTGAGAATTTTATATCAGAGCCATTTTGGAAAATCGTTTTAACGCATGAAAAAAAGCAAGAGCTGGTTGAATTCATTTGGGATAGAGGTCGATTATTTGACGAGAGACTCGTGTTGACTATTAAAGATAATATCACCATTGGCGGTAGTTTAGCACTTGTAGTTGACGTTACAAATAAACCTAAATCGAAATGGAGACCGGTCGCGATGGACACGATAGAAATGGAAAAGTTATCATCGAGAAAGTTAAAAATCAATCCTAAAACAACTATGCAAATTGCTGAGAAGCTTTACAGTAAAGGTTATATCAGTTATCCAAGAACCGAAACGAATATTTTTCCCAAAGAAATGAATTTAAACAGTCTCGTAGAAACACAGGTTCCTGATAATCGATGGGGAGGTAAATCAAATTTTCTGAACAACTTTATTTAAATTAAACTTTTTTTAACTGAAATTTATTACTTTTTGTTTATTGATTTCGATGATTTAACCGTCATTATCAGAACAAATGATTTTTGAAAAGAAAGTCACTTATATAGTGAATCATATATTGATCACGTAATCAATATGTCATCAGTACATCATTTAGAAATCCTCAAGAAAGTTGGAACAATTATTTATATAATAATTACACAATCATTATACCAACTAAAATTCTTACTACTTTTAATTAATCGGTTGTTGTGCATCATCATTGTTGGGTTCTTGATCAATATTATAATTCATTAACACCAAAAATTTATTAATAACACAAATAACAATTATTTAAACAATTTTTCTCGAGAAACATTTTGTTTTCTTTCGACCAAATTTCTTATACATAAAAATATGGAATTATAAATACTGTTAAGCTATTTATTAAAATGCGATTTTAGAAATTAAAATTTTCCATTAATTTTATAGATTAGTATTATATTATTTGATAAAATTTAATTTAAAATCAATATAAAATCAAAATTTATTTTAACCAAACAAAAGTGTTTAACGTATTATTTATTATCAATATTTAAATTTAAAAATACAATTTGCGAATATAAAATACAATTTACGATTTAAAATACACTTGATGAATTTAAAATACCAAAATATTTTATTTAA
>MQRK01222137.1:5901-16229 GCA_001938485.1 Girardia tigrina | reverse complement strand
TATTTAAATTTATTATTATTTAATAGTGATTCATTAATTATAAAATTTTTAATAGCAGTTTTTATATATATTATATATTTTATTAATTATTTATCGAATTTTAATTTGCAGAATTTCTATCTGGTTTTTAAATCTAAATTATCTTTTTTTTATTACATTTCTGACAACAAAAATTTCATAAAGTTATTCTTCGGAATAATTTTTAAAATAAATGCAAAATAATTAAAATTCAATTATTTATAAAAATAACTCTTTTTTTAAATTAATTAAGATATTTAGTTATAACTGTTTTAGAACTTTTGATTTTAAATATTTTTCTTAATTTAGATATTATTTACAAAAATTAATTATTCAAAAATTTAAAGAATGAGCCCGTCCTTCACAATCATTATGTGATATTTAACTGAATACCGCAAAAGCCATCAATTGGGATTATGGATTAACCATTTCCTCTTCTGGATGATGCGGTATTCAAGTGGACTCGTCTCTCCTGTCTTTTCAGTTCTTTCTGTTTAGTGTATTCCATGAAATTCCCTGAGATCATCATATCACATGGGTGCAGCATCGACGAACCTGTGATCGACGAACCAGATCTCATAAGGTCATAATATATTACCACCAAACACTTACCATCAGTTTCTTTTGATAAATGTTGTGCTTTGGACTGTATTTTGGTGCTTTATTCGTGTCCACCGAGCTTGCTGAACGTTTGCGATTATCTTATTGGATCCAATTTTCGTCATGTGACGATTCGATTCAAAAAGTGATCACATTTATAACGAGAAAACATCATCAAGCAAGCATCCAAATGCTTTCTACTTATTTCTACTTTTCATTTAACTCATGTCAAATCCACTTATCCAACTATTTTACTTGACCAATTTGGGTCAGGTGATTAAATATTGTTTGCTTTGTAATAGTAAACGTTAGCGATAATCACGAGTACTTTGTTATGGATCCAACTCCATGGTTACCTTCACTTCGTCATTGTCTACCTGCGTTCCTGGGCGACACAGAGACTCATTATTGAGGTTAAAATTACCTTTCACGAGTTTCCTGAACCAATTTGAGACTAACTGCTGCGAAGTCGTATTGTATCTGATCACACAAATAATAGAAAAGGTAGAAATTTGAACTATTAGGAAGTACGAATCCCTACGTAAAATCTCAGCATCAGAAACCATGAGAAACAATTATAAAAATTCTGAGTATTAAAACAAATTATCAATAGTTTTATTGATGTGTTCAATTGCCAAGATATGTAACAATCAAACAAAAGAAAACTGAGCAACAAAATGTTCAGTCCGTGTCTAAATTTACTTTACTTCAAAATTATGTTTTTATTATAATTATGAATCAATTAATCTTATATCGTTGAATTGTTTCAATGAAAAATGATAAGTGTAACTGAAGATGTCCAAATACGCATCTAATATCAATCAGCATCATTTCAATTCTTTCAACCATAATTTGATGGAAATGGAAATTAACTTTGTTGCTACAGAAGATCAATTGTCCGAAAAAGAGTTATTTATTATTAAGAACATTTGAACAAGTCTCATTTGAATGTTTATTACAATCACATTTAGAGTCATTATGACTCTCAGAAAGTCTTTCATCGTTTGTCATTCTTCTAATTGGTTTTTAATCATGATTATTCGAACAATTTTTCTAAATTTTTTAAAATATTGATTAAAAAAATAATAATTTTTACCATTTTTCAATAAATCTTAAAATAATAAAAATGTCATCAAATTATTAAAAATGCATTTAATTTAAATTTTACTTAAAAATATTAAACTTAATTTTAATTGTGTTCGAATAGTCAATCACTTTAAATTTAAATAAAAATACCAATTTCCATCTGGGTGGGAGAATTACCATTCTAAATTCAACATACTTAAATCAACATACAGCATCACTACATTTACACATTCAAACAAATTAAAATATTCCTCACATTTATATCAGGGAAGCAAAATGTATCAATATTTTGATTCTTATCATATTTAAGCTAGCATTCTTGGTCTAAACATAACTCCTGTTGATTCCTGTATACGAAAAAGAAAAGTTGTTAATCATTTTGAAAAGAAACTCTACATTATTAATACGTTTGCCGCACAGGACGATCTGTAGACAAATGATGACTATAACTGACCTATATTATTTCAAAAATAAAAACAGAACCATAAATAATACGTGTACAAAAAAGTTTTCCTGAAAAAACTGTGGATATGTGTGATGATTTTCGATTTCAAACATGTAACTGATGCCTACTTTCCTATGGCAATATAAAATAATTTAAAAGAAAGTATTTTTTAGGTACAATCTTGCAAATTAAGTGTTGAATAAAACAAAAATATTATATAACAATGCACTGCAATTGGTTTTACAGAGGTCAACAGAGGGGTGACAAAATTAATTACGCGTTGGAATTAATTTCGGACGAAAGAATTAATTATGCTAAATTAATTCCAACTCGAAATTAAATTCCAACTCTATAAAATATAAAATTAAAAATTATCCGGAACCCAAAATAGGTAAATTGCGGCAATTTAATGCTTTAGTTATTAAAATTTTCTGATAACTCAATAAAACCCTAACCTAACCTTAACCGCAACCAAAACCTTAATACTAACTCTAACCCTAACCTAAACCCTAACATCAAATGTATTACATCCAATTCCCAAAATCCCTAACTCTGCCTTAAAATAACCCTAATTTAAAAACGCGACAAACTTGAAATGCATTACATCCAATTTCCAAAAATCCAAACCTGGGATTTTTCCTCTTCCGAAAAATAATCCTAATATATAAACGCGAAATTATTTCCAATTTACCTGTTTTGGGTTCCGGAAATTTTTTTATTTTATATTTTATAGCGTTGGGATTTAATTTCGAGTTGAAATTAATTTCACATACTTAATTCTTTCACCCGAAATTAATTCCAACTCGTAATTAATTCCGCATCCACTACTGAGTATTACCGTATCTTTTGAAGTATTAGTTGAAATGGTGTATAATTTTAATGCTAAAAATTTATTAAAATGAAGGTTTTTTTCAGAATAAGTTATTATTTTATTAATGCACAAAATTTCTCTAATATGATTAACCTTTTCTTTACTAGATTTTGCAAGCAATCTGCTTGCAAATGGTATTAATCCACATAATGGGAAGAAGAGTGATAAAGCTCACCCCCCTATTCATCCATTAAAATTAGGTACAGGCTTAAGTGACAACGAAGCAAGACTTTTTGAGCTTATTACGAGACATTTTCTTGCTTGTTTATCGAAAAATGCACTCGGACAAGAAACAAAAATATTGATTGATTGTATTAGTAAATGTTATGGTACAAATAACTGGCCAATTCATAATAATCGTCGACAACGCAGTGGGTATGATTTAAGACTTGTAGTTTTGAAAATTATTCATATAAATATCAGTTTAGGAGAGGGATTTAGTTTGACAGGCCTAGCGATTTTAGAAAGAAATTATTTGGAAGTCTATCCATATGATAAATGGTCAGACAAGGAAGTCCCTGTTTACGAAATCGGAGAGGTGTTCACACCTACTTCGATAACAGTTGAGCAAAGTGATACTTCCGCCCCGTCTCTTCTTACTGAAGCCGATCTTATTTCTCTGATGGATAAACACGGTATCGGAACTGATGCCACTCATGCTGAACATATAGATAAAGTTAAATTAAGAGATTACGTAGGGAACACTGGCCCTAATATGATGTATCTAATACCTGGAAAACTTGGAATGGGATTAGTTGAAGGTTATGATTTGATGGGGTTCTATCTTTCTCGCCCGATTCTTCGATCGAGTTTCGAGACAGATTTAGAAAAGATTTGCGAAGGTTTAAAACAGCCGAATGAAGTTTTAAATTTTCATTTAAATGAATATAAATCGATTTTTTTGGATACCGTCAATCATTTAAGTAAACTTCAAGAAGGAGTGGCCAAATTCCTGGATGAAGCTCCAAGTACAGACGATACGAATCTAGTGTTATTCTCTCAAGCACCTTCCTTTTCAGCAGAAATCGTTCGAAGTTGTCTCTTTTGTGATGGAATGATAAATATTAAAAAATCCAATGCGAATGCTTGGTACCTGGGATGCTCGAAATATCCGAACTGCAGATACGCTTTATGGCTTCCCTCAACGGTCGATAACGTTATTTTAGCTATATCTCCAAACACAGAACAAGTTATCGAATGTCAAAACAGTCACGAAAATACTCGCAATATTCCCGTCAATAAGATTTCAATAAAATTTAATATCTTTATGGGAACGCTCGCAGATGTCTTTCCAGATGATCAGAGACGCTTTGTCGTTTGCTTATTTTGTAATACAGAGGCCTGTGAAACACTGGACATCAGGCATCCGATTAATAAACAACCACCCCCAACAGCGTCAGTCTTCACTCTAAACAGAGTCAATAATCCCAATCAAAAAATCAAACGTGAACCTTTTGAAAATAAAGTCAAACATCAACCGATCTCTCAGTCGACTTCTTTCGAATTTCCAAAATCTTCTTTCAATCAAACTGCTCAGATCTCTTCAACTGTATCGTCTCCGAATAAACCGGTTTGTCATTGTGGTCAAGTAGCCGTGTCTCGTAAAGTCAATAAAGACGGACCAAATAAAGGTATTGTTATTATTATCATATTTTTATTAAAATTAATATTAGAGTATTAATAATATTATATTCATAATATATCAATATATATAATGCGATAATGATCCAAAAATCAATGTTCAAACAGCACTCTCAACTAATTTGTTAAGAGTTTTCGATTAGACTTACGTTAGTGATTGCATAATAATTCGTTTCTCATAAAACAAATTTCATAAAACAAATATTCTCACAATTTCTACCTCTACTCTGAAACTTATCTCAATGTATATTTTGATAAAAAATGTATTTCTATACTCGAGGTAAAAGATTAATTTGGTTTTAAGGAAAAGAAGAGTGATGAAAATTTGCGACGTAAGAGCAAAACCAGAGTATTATTGATAAAAAATCAAATGTGAACAAACTTTAAAAAATACTTTAAAAATACTTTAAAAAATTGTAAATTTTTCTTAATCTGTTATTTTCATTGTTGTAATATTGAGCATTAGAATCAATTTTTTTTAATTTTAAATTTACTTGATCTATCTTTAGTCATTGTTAGTAGCTTTTTTAGAGTTCATAAAATTTTCGAATTTGAAATCTAATCAATTTAATAATTCAATATTTTACATTTTTATTTACAGATTATGTTAAAATGAGATTTTTATAAAGTAGCATAAAAAAGTAATTTATATAAAATTAATTTTTAATGTGAACAAAAAAATAGATTTATTAATAAAGTGAATTGTAATTTTATATGAAACATAAAATTTAATTTTTGAGAAATAATAAATCAACTAGAAAACTATTTGGTAACTTTTGATATTAATTCATAAATTTTAAATCTAAATATAATTTTCAATTTTTAAGAAATATAACTTTTATTTTTAAAAGTATATTTTCACAGAAATGCGAAAGTAATTTAAAAGTTGTTTTATTGAACTAAAAACGTAATTATTATTAAAAATATAATTTTATTTTATCTAAAAAAGGGGTAGTTTAAAAGTTTTTAAATCAAACGAAATTTCGATTTTAATTTTATTTTAAAATAAATGTATTGTACTATTTCTAAAATTAATTGCGACTTTAATTGTATCTTTAAAACGTATTTTACTAAGTGCGAATTTAATTTTATCTTTAAAACGTATTGAACTAAATCTAAAATAATTGCGATTTTAATCTTATTTTGAAAACGTTATGTTAACGAATCTAAAAAATAATATTTAAATGATTAAGAAACCAAAATGAAAATGCTGTGTTATAGAATGGGGAAATGTAATTGAGAAACGATTAAATTTATGAAAATTTAATAAAAGATGCAACCAAAAAACTTTATGAAAAATTTTAATAACTTTATAATTTTAACAAAAAAATATAAATTTAAATTCTTAATAACCATATCTATGTTTATATTTATTTTTATTTAGAATGGTTCGTGTAAAAAAAGAAAGTGCGAAAGTTCCTCAAAATTATTTGTTTAAAAAACTTGAATTGTGATAGAAATAAAGTTTTGCGTTAATGACATCTTCTTTTGATCAAGAACCCAATAGTCATCAATATGATTCTCGAAATCCCTTAATTAAGGTTTAGTATTATTAAAATATACAAAAATTCGAGTAGCTTTTATGATTATTATGACATAAACTCAAACAGGAGATATGGGGGATAAATGGTAAGATTGTTCAAATAGATAATAAAATACAAGATAATAAAAATAGATAATGAAATACAAGCTGGGAATGTGAATAGTATAAGTTCTGATATTCTACTTCCAATAAACACAAAATACTAAGATCAATGGATCATTTTTAGAAGGATACAATCTCTTGGTTCTAAACATGTTAGTTTAAATCATTAAATCTATTTTCGTGATTATTTTTCGTTCTGATGAAAGGTTCCAAAAAATATGTATAAGAATATTTACATAAATAAATGGGAAAAAGAAGCAATTAAGGAAGTTACTTTTGAAAGTAATTTAATTCTTATTAATTCAAAAAAATGTTTTTGTAATTTTTTGTACATTCTTTTATATTTTTCAATTAATTAATTTTATTTATTTATTTTTTTGATAAGAAAAATCGATCCAAAAATTTTTCTAATTAAAATTAATGTGATTATGGATATTATATTAGAAAGAAATTTAAAGGAAAACATAACAATATATAAAACTACACAAAAATGATATACTTTAAATTGAATATGAAACATTTTTTGATTTATAAATTCATTAATAAAAGAAAACTTAATCCTTAACAAATGATTTAAAACAAAAATAAATAAGTTTAAATCCGGATGAAAATTTTATGGTAAAAATAACATTCATCCATTAAAAAAAATATATAAAATAAAATTTACCGACGGACCAATCATCATCGTCAGGTCATTGACTAATTAGTTAATTTTCCTGTGTAGAAGTAAAAAAATAACGGTTATGCAATCGATTGAGTAAGATCACGATAATTAAACATTCTCAATCAGCTGGTTGAGGCTGTCGATTGAACATTTATTTTAGGAAAACGCGATATTTGTGAAATATATAATATAATGTTTATATTTTTTTAAGTTGAAAATTTTTATTTTTCTATGGTTTAAAATTTTGTTTTATATTGATATCGATATTTTTTCTACTTTTCTCTATCTGCCGATCTTCGACATCTCATTCTTTAATTAAAATCCTTTGCATTCAACTAACCACAAATGAATTCTTTGTCGACAAGAAATTCCGGTATTAGGAAAAACACTTGTATTTTGTTGAGGTCATGTTTTTTTTAAAAAAATTATATACCGTACAGTTATAGATAAATAATATACCATACGGTAATTGTATGAATTGATTATATAATAATATAATTTTTGCTAAAAAATATGGAATTTAATTTGTGTTTAAAGTGGAGATTGAAATAACATGGGATTGATGTTCGGGCTTCCATTTCGGTCATTCCTGGGAATGAGGAAATATTTCGCCTCATTCCCGGGGATGGCTCCGAGTTTAGAAGCCCGTGAGTATTATAATTTTTTTATATAAAAAATATATAGAATAAATATATATGTGAAAAGAAAAAATAATAATAATTTTTGCGTACTTTGGGAGGAATAAATTAGAAATAAAAATTGTGGGGAATATTCCCCTTTTTAATAAAATGATCATCGGCCTATAAGAAATTGGCCATTTGGTCATTCATCAATTTTCTGGCCTGATGGGAGATGTGATATATGATAATGGCTTTTTCAAATAGATAATTAATAATTCATTATACGGCCTAATGGCATTCTCAAATAAATAATTGTTGGCCAAAAGGCCTATAATAATTTTTAATAAATAAATTTTTTTTTAAAAAATATATTTTATATACTTAAGCTCTAGAGTATAAATAGAGCAATATTTTTATATAAAGGGAATAATAATAAAAAGCAAAAAAGAAATAAATTAATAAAACAAAACGATTCCTGTATAGGATTTCAGAAATATTTTCGCATCTTCTAAGCTGTATAGCATCTTATAATCTCGCTTCCAATCATTCAAAAAGTTGTACAAATCTTTGCTCAAGACTGTAATTGTATATTGAAATACACGATTATTCGAAGAAACTTTGTTATTTATTGGAGTCAAAGAGTTCATCGAGTTTAAACGTTGGGTCAGATAATTGAGCGCCGAACACCAAACAAATCCTTCTGATTTCTGTGTTCAAAATCAAATTCAAATTAAATACCCAACAATTTTAATAATATTTAACTGGATACAGAATTTTTTCAGTGCCAAACTATTTTATTTATCATTAAATTTATTCAATCATTAGCGAACACGTGTACTGCTGTATGTCATATATGTTGTCCCATTACGTCTTATAGATATATAACAGATAAGCGTATACTATATAAATTATTTTTTTCGAAAAATACATTGCTGATTTATTCTAATATTTCCTCGGTTTCTTTATTTTTTTCATCCTCAATTAGTAAAATATTCCCGAAAGGAATCAATTATCATCACATTTGAAAGAAAAGAGTACTGGTCTATTTAATTGTGCATACCGACCATCTTTATCACTAAATTAAAAATAATTTTGATAGATATATGAAAATCGTTATAATAATAACACAATAAGATTTTACTTTTAAGATGCGTTTTCTAATTGTTTGTTGAAAATAATTTTTTAATTGTAGATAAATTATTTTACGCTTGCCCTTCTCAGAAATGTAAAATGTTTGCCTGGGCAGATAATTTCAGTGCAACTAATGAAAGGTTGGGTCTATTGAACACTATTTTGGTTTATTATTTTGTTAATATTTAGCCCAAGAAATGTAAATGCTAATAACTTACAGCATCAAAATACAGAAGAGTCTCTGGTCAAATGCAAATGTGGTGTCAAAGCGAATTTGTAATTTCAATTTTTTATAAGGATAACTTTTCGTAAATACCAAATCTTAATGGGATATGGATATATAAGGAAAACATTACTATCCGACACGTAACATAAAGCACAAAAGTATCCGACCACTCCGTATTATTATAAAATGTAGTACAAGTCTAATTGTTTGAATATAACAAAAGATTAATAAAAATCAATAAAGATTCAAAAAAATAATTATTTCCCGTGTTTTCTCATTAAAATCTAGTTTTCCTGAAATATAGTTACAAATTGTTAAAATATTTTTTCATATTTTTATTGGTTAAAATTTAAATGATTATTAATTATTTAAAAAATATTAATTCAATTTGTTTATTTAAAAATTGTAAATAAAATTAATTAAATTATTTAAAATTTTACAATTATTTGAAATTAGAAATAAATTTAAACATTACATATTTTTAGATAATAAGAAATAAAGTATTAATCATCCATCTGGGCAGGAGAGACACAATTCCAAGACAACACATAACATTCAAAATATTCCTCGCAATAGTTTATTTCATGAAAGTCATTTTCCAAGCTGAAGGTCGTGAAATAACTGAAACTCAGTGTCGCATCATAATTAGCTGTTATTTAAGTGGAAAGTCTCAAAGACAGATAGTGGTCTTAACTGGACAACCCACAAATACTAAAGCAGACACTATATTCATTCAAAATTAGAGGAAATGTTTCTTCTCTGTCCAGAATTGGCCGTCCTCCCTTTATACCAAGCAAAGAGAAACGTAACTTACAGATGCTTTACAGACGAGAAAAGGAAATATTTCCCTCGCCCAAATCACTTCTCTATACACCACACATCCAGTCTTATAGGGACCATAATGGGATGTCTGCATGAAATGTGGTATTATGGAAGAGCTTTCAAGAAAAGGCACAAAATAGTTATTCAACGCAAATGCTCCAAAAGAAGAGGGACCGGATACTTTTGCGAGGACGGTGTATAGATAAATATTTTTACCGATATTACACATCAGACAGTTATTCTTTTTGAATTTATTATCGAATGATGTGGATTCGATGGTCCACAAATTCGCCAGTTCTGGTTATTTAAAATACATGTAGTTTAAAGTTCACCTTTTCGCAAAACTTTTTTCGTTCTCCTTTATCACTATCGTTCTAAATTTTATTTTAAGGAAATTCTAATTTTAAATACATTGTCAAAATGCAATTGGTGTGCTGAAACTGAAAGAAATTCCACGAATAAACTCCATGACACCGATTTCACCATTAACAAAACGTAGTTGCTAGTTTGAAATACGTTTACGTATTAAATTATAATTTTTATTTGTTTTGTTAATAAC
>MQRK01222134.1:1861-12269 GCA_001938485.1 Girardia tigrina | reverse complement strand
TTATACACTTTTTTTACTTTTTTATTATATTAAAACTCTCAAAAAATTTTATTAGCAATTTAATTGATCTTAATTTTAGTAATTTTATTTTTTTCGAATGTTACATATTTAATTATATACAAAATTTTAATTTGTACATATTTAATATAACTTTCTTTTTTCGAATGTTACATATAAAAATATAAAAATTTTAATTTGTACATATTTAATATAACTTTCTTTCAAAAATTTTCCTAACATTTTTAATTCCTAACAGGGAATTTTCAGTTAATCTCAAACTTTTTAAATGTTTTTTTTTACTTTTTTCAAATGTTCAATACTTTTTTCAAAGGGACAACACATTAAAAAAATGAATTTAAAAGAATATATTATATTTTTTAACATAAAGAAGGAAACATGACTTTAAAACAGAAGAGTCTGTGCACAGTTTAAGCCCATATAAGCTTCGTCCATTGAGTTTTATATGGTTATCTATTTGTTGTAGAAATATTCCAAATGACATATATTTATATATTCATCCTATTAAAATTAAAAGCAAACAAGAAGGGAAAGGTGCGTAACATCTCATAACATTGGGTCAATCGTTTCAGTTGTTTTTTATTGATTTGATTGAAGATTGTTCTGAATTTGATGTGAAGGTTAAACTGAATGGATTGAATTAATTGTGAGAAAATTCGTTTCAGAGATTGACTATTGTATGGTTGTCTTTTGTTATTATGACCAAATATCTATACAATATTAACCTTCACTCTGTGCATTGAAAATTTTCCGGCGTCTGTGCATAGGGGTCAATTGTACCCCATATACATTTTGATATATTTTGTAAGGAAAACTAACAAAATTTTAGTTTTTATTTAAATTTTTATTAATTATAATAACTTATTAATAACAAAAGATTATTAAACTTTAATAAATGTAATTTATTAAGCTTTAATAAATGAAACAAAACATAATTCAATTTTTTTTTAAATCGCTTTTTAAATAGACTGGGGTCCATTTGACCCCAATGCACAGAGTGAAGGTTAAAAAAGGCAGTATTAAAGAAAGACAAAACATGTCTTATGAATTTAGGGTTTCTTTTGATATCTCTAGTTTATTTTGGATTTGTTTTGTGATCTGTGGTAAAATAAGGAATCAGACCATCATATTAATTACGAGGTTGAATTTCATGAATTATCAAGTTTTTCAACATTAAATGTTCATTTCATTTTCAAGAGTGAGTGGTAAGAGAAAACTGATGAGATTACCATGGATTAATCATTATCATTAACATTAGCTTCTGATTTTTTTTCAAAGATTGAAAATAAAATTAAATTGTTTGATGGAAATAAACCTGTAGGTATATAAAAGATATGAAGATGATATATTTTTATTAAAAACAATGCCCATGCATTTCAAAGTATTTTAATATTTTTTTATTTTGACGGATCAATCATCATATTCAAGTTACTGATTAATAATTTAATCAGCATGTATATAAATGCAAAAATAATGAATGTGTAATGGATTGCATGAAGTCAGACTAATAAAAAATTCTCAATAAGGTAGTTGAAACAACTGTTTGAAAATTGATTTGAGGGCTACATAATTTAATAACCAATGCTTCACATAACACTTTCCCCAAAAAACGATCAAAATGCTTACTCAGAATCTTGAAATTATCAATGTTAATATCACATTCACATTGTTTCCTGTGCTCTGCAATATTACTCTTTCTCTCTTAAATACTCGCTGGTTCAGCGAAAACATTGATCCTTTCATTATCAACTCTGCCTTCGATCAGTACAACAAAATTCAAAGGTTCCAAACAACCAATCAACTTTTCAGTAATTTCCAAATCAACTTAACCACTTTCAAAGTCATCAATCATTGCGCTCATCTTGTCTGATTCTGAATCTGATATTTCCCTTTTATCGGAATTCAACACTTTTTATTTGTTGCAATTCAATCAGTTCCACCATCCACTCACTCCATGTCTGATTTATCAACCAGAATCCCGAATTTCTCCCCAAATACTGGTGAAAGGTCAACACAACATAAAATAGTTGTTCTTCTCTCTTCTCGTTCATCTCAAGTTTTTCGTAATCAGACACCAAAATTTCACCAGGATTCGCCCAAGAATCTGATATCGATTGCTCAGGTATCAACTCTTTAACCGACTAATCAATACTTCACTTTGATCATCACACAGAGATTGTACTAAACTCTCATTCAATGTTTCGCCAAGTTCTGTAACAGTCAATGGATTATTTTCAAGAATTTCTGGATTCGGCGATCCAATTTCCAAACAGGTTTTCTCCATCAATTCATCTTCTCGGTATCTTATCTCGGCCATTTTCTCATCTTGGACAATATCGAAATCTCTCACAAAAAATTACAAATCAAACTCAACAGTTCTACCACTTCAGAAATTTCTTCTTTATTTTATTTTCAATCAAATCTGGATATTCGATGTCACAGATTTCTTTATTTCCTTTCTCTCTGGCTCCATCGTTTTTATTTTATCCTTTATCGTCATTACAAATTTGTTCTCTTTCCTCGAATACTCAATTGGTTCTTATATTTTCTTAAATCTTTGTAACAGATCGTTCAGGCCCATCTCGGCAGAATATAATATCTAAATAAGCTACGTCTGTTCTGAGTTTACGCGGAGGTTTGTAACTCTTCCAATAAACGTCCAACCCAGCGGAGTTAATTTCGCTATTGCATTATCATATCCTTTTATTTCTTTAATTGCTCGATGTATTTGTAAATAGTCGACTCCGATTAATGCATTAACGCCTGACCTTTTCCCGCTCCATGGGAATACAATTGTCTTTAAACGATCATAATTCTCTGATACTCTCTTCCAATTTATTTTCCCGTGTTCCGATATTACGTTGAAAAACTAAAAATTTAGAAAATTTTTTTACTGAGAAAAAAAAACAGAAATTTATTTAAATTTTAAGTAATAACTTCATATTTACTAATTAAGTATGTTTAAAATTTTACAAAATTTTATGATTATCATAAAAATAGAAATATTAACCCTTTCCAGCCGATTGTTGCCATATGGCAACATATTTGAAGAATTAAATTACAGTTATCTCTTTTACCCAATTTTAATTTTACACATAGTAATAGTTTCTAAAAAGTCTAATAGATGCCACTACATATATTAGAATGCAAAAAAGCGCGATTCTCATTTGTTTCTTAGCAATTTAAATCAACATTGTAACGGATATTCAATTCTCCAAAAATAATAATTTGGGCTGGAAATGGTTAAATAGAAATATTAAGTAAAAATTTGATTCACGAAGCTGTAGCTCATCTAAACAAACTGAATTAAAATTTAACTATTTCATTTGAAACTTTCACAAAAATAAACAATTAAATGCGACATTCAAACAAAGTTTGATATTTGTGTAACTGAAATAAGTGAATTTTTGTTTTTTTAAACACAAAATCGTGGACGGGTTTTTGTACTTTCAATTTGGTAAAGTAGTAAAAGTTGATGAAACATTCGCATATGATTATTCATATTATTTTCATTATCTTTGATTTGTGTTACAATTTCAAGTTGAACATTTTACGTTGACCTTAAATAATAAAATACACATTTTGAAAATTGTTAAAAATTTTTTTTAACTGCATATTTTATCATTATATTATTATCTTATACAAAGAATATATAATATAAAATATTATAATTATAATATGTTAATTTAATTTTTAAGGATTTCTAACACCCTTTAGCAAACATATATTTGATATGAAAAAATTAATAATAAACGTTTTTCATCTCCTTTTAGTAATTTTTTATTATTTTATTAAAACCTCCAAATTGTTTTTTTGAACATTTATTTAAAATGCATTTAGAATGACTTAAATTAATTTTCAATATTACTCTCAAAATTAAATATCTTTCTTGATTGAATATTTTATGTCGTTCAATTTTTATTTAACCAAACAAAATATTTACTAAATTAACAGTAAAATATTATTCTATTTTTATTATGATTATTTTTTATCATCTTTATAATTGTAATTAATAAAAATATTAAAGTTAAAAAATATATTAAAAAATATTAAAGTTATTAAAATTTTTTAATCTTTAACATATGTCGAAATTGTTAAGATTAAATTATTATTATTATATTTTTTTATGGTTTGTCGATCAATATAATAATCTTTGTAAGCAATATAAAAAATTTTGCAAATAATTTAATAAATTATCGATCATATTATAATCTTTGCAATGTCTTAATCATTTCAATCAATATAATAAAAATATAAAATAAGATAAAAATGCCAAACATTTTTTCCCATTATTTCTTGTCTAGAACAACATTTATTCAAGTAACCTAACATTTTAAGATAAAAACTAATGCAATGATTTTGCGTAATTTTATCAAGCTTAGTTGAAATTAAATGTTTATGTATCTTTTCAGTTTTCGCTCCACCTCGTACTACCAACTTTTTCCAAACTGAAAAAAACATTCTCAATTGGATTGAGAAAAGAAGAATATAGGAGCAAATACAAGAAATTGTTTGAAGCAACCTCTTCGTGTTTTTGGAGACCCTTGTAGTGGTGTATCCTAGCATTATGTAAAATGAAAATAGGATTTCCAACATTTTTCTCTAGACAAATGTTTTTTTATTTCTTTAAGAGTTTCTTTGAAATCCTCACCATTTACCACCCGTTCACGAATGTTATGAAATATCATATCATATAATGGCAGCCACCACAGAAATATTTCTGCTACGGGCCGCTGAAACAGATAAATAAGCTGAATCTCCGCTCTTGCCACGTCCTTGATTTGGCCTAATAACCACGGGAAATCCCACTTCATCTAAAAAATAATGTTTTTATCATCATTGCTTTTTTCCAGGCTACGATATTTATTTGCATAAGCATCGTGAACAATAGACTTTGGACAATTTCGACGTCAATCGTTTCAGAGTATAATGAGATTGTCTAATGTCTCTATCAATAATGCTAAGTGATTTTCTTGCATATCTTTTTCATTAGTACAAGTCTCATTAAAATATTGCACTGTCATTCAGATAGTTGTTAAAAAAATACACATAAAATATTGCATATTTATATTATTACATTTTAATTCATAAAATAATCCCAATAATAAAATAATCCCAATATAATAATCCCAAAATAAAAAATGTATTTCCTTAGTTTTGAATTATGTTTATTATATAGTTTGCAAAGATTATTATATAGGTCGTAAGGAGTATTATATTGATCGAAACACCCTTTAAAATCATAATAAGGAGCTATAATTATAACAATTGACTATGGAAAAATAAGTTTTGGATTCATAAAAATGGAGGATTTCATTGAAGTTATTTTGACACTGGTTTTCACTTTAACTGTTCTTTTTTGTAGGGATTCATTAATTTCATGATCTATAAGGGGGAAATCTATATTAAGCTTACGATACGTATCTTTTAAAATAACCATGTTAGCATTTTTACTTAAAATAAATGATGAATCTATGATCGTTTTGGAGTTTTGGTTCGGACAAGATAAATTTAGTGGTTCTGAGAAACTTGTGTTAACTACACATTTAACCACACATCCGTTAACTTTTATTTATATTATTATTATTATTATTATTATTATGAATTATTATTATTATTTATATCCTCTTTGTATATTTCTTTTTTTTACCTTCTATCTCGTAATTTTGGTTATTTGTACAAAACAACTGATAAAACCTAAAAGAAAATATTTTAAAAGTATGAGTAAAAGATCAACTCATCGTCAAGACAAAAGACTGAATGTTCAAACTAAACCATTAAAAAAAACAAAAAGAAAGGAAGTTGTCATTAAAAAAAAGAATTAATTATTTAAATAAAAATTTAAAATAACATAATGCATAAAATTATTGATTAACATAAAAATTTAAAACATTCAAAAGTAAAAATCTCTTGGACAACAGAGAATCTGACGACTTCCTGACGTTCAACAAAATCAATATAACTAACAATCAACAAACAATTATCAAGACAAGATCAAATCCTGTCTTCATTATTCTTTTCGGTCATACGATTGTTTCGAATGATCCCCAGACATTAGACATAAAAATTATTTAAATAGGATATATGACAACGAGTTAATAAATAAAATAAAAGCTATGCATTTAATATTAACCTTAATTTGGAGTTGTTTTATAGAAGTCTCCCAATATTTATTAAATAAATATTGATTCTGTCAGTTCTTTTGTACTCATAATACGAGCGCACCATTTCGTCGAGCTAGGCTTTGCAAATTAGATATCTGCCAATAAAATCAAAAACTAAAAATGTTTACATATTTTTTCCATAAAGGTCAATCGTTTAATATATTCTTAACTGTTTTTTGTTTGAATTTTTTTATGTAAGAAGTTTCATTTAAAATTTTGATTTTTTTAAGGTTTGAGCCAGTAAAAAATTATCGACTTCGGCTTAAACTACTACTATAGATTTTCAAAATCCATTATTATATAATATTTTGATTAATTTATTAAGAAATTCAACGTATAACCTATATATTCATGAAATGACCTATGAAAAAAGACTATTGAGCCTCAAGAAAGACTTTTGAGTCTTTAAGCCCTTTCACATTAAATAAAGACGTCTTCTTCTTTTGAACCTTAGCCGCTGAGTCTTGGGTGTACTCCATTATGTACAAGCCTTCACTACATCTCTCTATTTGTAGCCCTATTCTTAGACCTTCTATGTTCAATCCATTCCATTCTGTTAAGTCGTCTGTCCATATCTCTTTGTTCTTCCTCTTGCTCTTTCTCCTTCCACTCTTTCTTCAATCATAACCTGCGTTAGTGCTTGTTTTCGTATCTGATGTCCGTTGATATTCCACTTCCTTTTCTTAATTCTTGTCTTTTACCATGTATTTCTTTCGCTCCCTTTCAAAGTCGTTTGTATTCTTTTCTTTCCACATGATCTTCAGCATTCTCCGCTAGCACTTCATTTCAAACGTTTTAATTGTCCTACTCTCGCATGCATAGAGAAGTGTTGCCCAGTGATCAATATACATTTAAAGTCACTTATCTTCAGGAAATCAAGTCTATTAGATTTTAAATTATAAATTTTATGTATCGAACAAATATCAATAAAAATAATTGTACAGTAGACTCCCGTATAACGCCAGTTTATACAACGTGATCTCATACATTTTCTCTAATATCTCATATTATACGGTCTATCTTTATATGTTAATCCTAACTCATTCGCGTTATACAAGTTTTTTCTCGTTCAACGCGATTTCGAACACCACTTAACATATTAATTACATTAACATATTAATTACATCTACTGTAATATGTTTTTTTGTTGTTTCTCCTTTTTTTCTTAGTATTTCTAGGGTTAAATTAATATGCCTGATACAAACAATGAGAATTTATTTCTTATAAACTAATAGATTATGTTTGCCTATTTAATCTATAGAATGTCAGTGTGACTCACTTGGTACAAAGTTTCCTCAGCTTTGCATTCAAGAAACTGAACCTGATCGAAGCTCAATAGCAGGAAATTGTATTTGCAAGGAAAATGTTGACGGTGATCATTGTAACGAATGTAAAATTGGTTTTTGGAACTTCAATGGAGATGAAGAAAAGGGTTGCATCAGTAAGATTAACTGTTAATTTTCTTTCCAATGATAAATAATGCAGAATGTAATTGTCGAATGATGGGTACATTTAACAATCGAGGTTGTGATGTTGCAAGTGGCAGATGCTTTTGCAAAAAACATGTCACTGAAGATGATTGTTCTTCATGTAAAGTATGTGTATTTTATTTTACAGATTAGATTTGTTAGAGTTACTGAAAAATAAGGTTTTACGAGTGAAGAACTTCGGCATCTGATTCTATAGTGCATGTAAAATTGATACCAAATTTGATTAAGGAATCACTGAGTCCGATTTTAAAATCTAAATTTGAAGAAGTTGATATTAAATTTAAATACTATGTGCTAAATATAATTTAAACAATGACTTATTCGAGAATCAGACTGAAAAGGTCTTTCATTGAGTTTTTATTCAGTCGAACGAAAACTTCGTTCAAGCTTGTCCTCAAAAGTTTCTTTATAAATTTCCACACTTTATCATTTACTCTTCATTCCCTTATCTCAACATTCCTTTCATCATCTATCACTACGTCTATAATATTTGATATATTACTTCTACTATAAATACCAATACTTTGGGAGTCGCTGGTATCTTTTAATTTACTGACCCAAATGACTCCACTTCTGTCGAGGTGTTGCCTTTTGGGTGTTCACTTCCTGTCACAGATTCTTCATATTCTTCTTCAATGTTAGCCACGAATCTTCGATTATCTCCTCGTATTCTGTCTTCTCTATTCCTATATATTGTATCACAAGCCTCGATAGTTATTGTCTCCTGTATTTTGCTGTTTTCTTCTCCCATTTATGTTATGTATAACATTCACTTTCACTGTGACCTTTATTTTGACATCTTTTGCATTCGATTTTTGGACAGTTTCTTCTCGCATGTCCCTGTTGTCCACAATCATAACATTTTATTGGTCTCCTTTATGAACAGTTTCTTATCATGTGTCCTTCTTTTCTACATCCGAAACACCTGATTGGTTCCCTTTGTCTACACGTTTCACTTTTGTGACCTACTTTCTCACAAGTTCTACATTTCATCGCTTTCATGCTCCAATCGTATTCGGTAGTATTTATTTTACAAATCCATGCTCGATTTGGTCCGTATCTACTGTTTCCTGCAACTGCGTCTCTGTAGCTCCGGGATCTGTTATGAATCCCATTGTCTCTGACTACATTCACGTCTTTTGTCAAACTTTTGACGTCATGCACTCATCTTTTCTTTTATCTCATCTATTCCTTTCACTTTATTAAGCTGCATTTCCTTTTTTATGTCCACATCGTCACAACAGTGTAACAACAATTCTTCCACGAGGGCCTCTTTTGACAAATCATGTTTTAAGATCATGACCGCGAGCTTTTCTACTTTTTCAAAGAATACTTTCAGTATGTCTTTCTTCATCCTATTCTGGCATGCCTCAGTCAGGTCTTCGAATAGTAAAGAAGTTCGAGAGAATGCTTTTCTCAATCCATCTTTTAACCTACTCTTGTCTTATCAACCGCTTTGAACCGATCTTTCAGATCTCTATCCAATAAACAAATGACAATGGTCTCTTGTTTGACCTTTGCTATTCCTGAAAAATTAAAGAATGTCTCACATTCTTCAATAAATGTCTCCAAGTTGTCACCTTTTCTGTATTTTCAGGTAAAAGTAGACTCATGAAGATATCCATTGCAGCGTTAGTCGCCATGTTAGAAGTACTTGTAACATGAATTTCCGAAATCATTTTAACTTAATTTTTGCATTTGTTTATGAAAAACATTTTGTAATTTATTTTTAGTATTTTTGAAAATTTTGAAACTACTTTCTATTTAATATTCATTTTTTATGTTTTATACATTAAATTTTTTAATCAAATCCTTCATTGATTTTAAAATATGAAAAATAAATTTTACAAATATGAATAAAATTTTTAATAAAATTCAAATCAAATTATTATTTTTAAAATACTGTTTTATCTGTTATCTGTTTTAATTCACTTATTTTTCGACTAAAACAATATTTTAAATCAAATGAATTTATAAAGAATATTTTCAAATTCAATTTTAAAATATTTAATTATAATTCTACTTAATTTTTAAAATTTTCAATTTGATTTAAGTTCAAAATAATTTTTAAAACCATTTAAATTTGGATCAGAGAACTCCTCAACAATTCACATATTTAAACAAATTTCGCCCAAAATTAATTCATTAAATTTTTTTGATTAAATTTTGTATTTTACGAAATTTACACCTTAAATTATTTTATATTTTTTTCGAAAAGTTTTATCATAAAAATTAATTAATTTAAATTTACAATAAACCCTATTATTAAAAAAAATAATTCTTAAAATATTAATCCGTTAATTATTTATTTTAAAATTTATTCAAACTTACTTCCTCATTTAAGTAATTTGTTTTAGACAAATAAAAAAAGAACAATAAATAGTTATGTTTTTAATTTTTATAATTGCTCAATATATATTATTAACTATTACGCATCAAGAAATCCACTGTAAAACTGTTGGGGAATGATTTGGTTTAAGAAAAAAAATATATATAATAAAAGAAAATTTTTATCATACTTTCGGTTGAATAAATTCCATTTCGAATCACAAAAAATTGGCGAATGCATTCTGGTCCTGAAAGCTCTAAAATTTATGCATTGTTATTTAAAAAACAAAGGAAATGATGTTTTACCCATTCCTGGGGTATCCTCGGGAATGGAGCATAATCGATGTTCCATTCCTCCGGATATTCCCGGAGTCGGGCTTATTTTCCATGATTGGCGGTGGATAAAAA
>MQRK01222133.1:0-10087 GCA_001938485.1 Girardia tigrina | reverse complement strand
TATATATATATATTCATGGAATTTAGAATTATATTTTTGAAGGCATTTTACTCAATCAATTTTCTTCAAACTTTGCATACTTATTCATAGTCGGTGACGATAAATGTTTATGAAAAATTTTTTTATGAAAAAAACTTTTTAAGATCCCAAAATGGAAAAAGACGGAAAATTCGGAGTTCCAGAACAATATCAATTGAAAAATATCTGCTTATAAATTATAAGTAGTTTATATTAACTTTTTATAGTTTTTTTTAAATTATGTTTTTAATTAAAACTTTGTTGGCAAAGTAGATTTCTTTCCGCATAAAGAATGAATATAAAAATTTAATTTTTTGATTTACTAGTTTAATTGAAAACGAATTTTAAAAATATTTTCTGTCCTCTAAAAATTAATTTTGGCATTTATATTTGAATAAAATATATCACCTTCTCTATGGGGACCCTTTGGTAATCGAATGACGTCCCAATTATTGTGTTTTAAGAGAGCCGGTGTCTTACAGTTCAGACCTTCCTTAAGTAGCATGACCCCTGGTTTCACAGGAATGAGGTTCGTATCAATGTGCATGGAATAGAGAGCGTCAAATTCTATTTCATGGACCCTAATTCCTCTGGGTGCCAAGTGCCTCCGAAGCCATTTAATGGCCTTTTTATTTGTAACCTAATATATTTCCTTTTTAGCATATATCACATGAACATGAGAATTTACGTGACTTCTTTGACCAAAGATATCTCTGCCCAGTCGTATAAAATCAGCGGCATCGAAGCAAGGTTCTAGTTCTGTTGTAACATATTTGTATGGTTTTTCTTGGCCAACATCAAAGTTCTGTAAGTCAAAAGTAACATTATTTGAAGTAGTTCATTAAATGAATACCATGTCGTATAAGCCATCTTCCATCGTGCATTTCGGGGCTGATGTCCAACGGGCACCTTGGTTGAAGTAATTCCTCATCAAAGGACGATAAGCCTCATACTCAAAATATCTGCATCTCCACGCCATCGGAGATTCAATCATCTCATCTCCGACTACCAGCAAGAAGTCTCGCGGCATGGCCGCATAAAGACCTAATATTATTCATTGTAGATAATAACATTAATAATAATAATACCTTTAGAAGAGAATTTAGGGGTTGTCCATTGTTGGTCATAATTTATTGGATCAGGTTGTACTACTTTCACTCCTTCGATTTCAAGAACCTTTACTAGTTCTTTAACTTCATCTTCAATTTTCTTCCACATTTCCGGGCCCAATACCTCAGAAAATTTCTTGCCCCCATGTTCTTTAAAGAACGGCAGTCTTGGAAGTCCAAAAGTAGCCTAAACTACTACATGACAAGTAAAAATAAAATGACTAAATCTTACAGCGACTTCTAGTGAAGGAAAAGGTAAAGTTGCATTAATAGGAGTCCCGACAACAACTTCTTCGAGAGGATCCCATTCATTCCAGGCCCACACTGGACTCGAGGGTTTGTTATCCTTGTTGTCGCAAGCTTGATGACCGTTAGATCTTATCAGTTTGATAGAGCATATTTGAGAAAAAGCAGGCTAATCAATAATAGTAATAATTTCCATTCCCAAAGGTACATGTCGCGGACATACCAGAATACGGGTGCCAACAATTCTTCCTCGCGAAACAGTAAACATCTGAACTAAAACAAATAATCTGCGTAAAATGTTTATCAAACAATTACAATAAGAGTACATTATATCCATAGATATGAGAGCCACCCACAGATTTTCATTAAATCGTCGTGGGTCTTATGATGAAACTGCGTTCGAACAGGTCGGCAACCACCAGACTGATGGACGTAGCGAGCGTATACAGTTGAGTTCATCAACAACCAGCGGCCCACGAAATTTGCTAGAAATCAATGAATATTCTCAAGTCAAATCTCAAATAGCACGTTTATTTTATTATATATTTTAATATACTTATGTCATTATCACATTCCAATACTAATAATTAAAACAATAAAATCAAATATGCTTAAACAATTTAATATCTTACTGTAATTCTCACACCAAGTTAAAAAGGACAATGTCCTATCTCTCTCCTATTGCTTCTTTCCGTTGATCTCCGGAGGATTGTACCTTAAGCAACCGCTGTGGAGACAGAATTCGGTTTGTCCCGTTTCTACCTAAATTGCACAACATCAAAATATAAAACATCAATAATAAAGTATTTGCGTCTCGGAAACACAAACGTGGGCGAAACGCGATATCTTTCGAACGTCTTCGAATTTTTCGATACTTTTATTTTTATTGTAAAAGTTGTTGAAGGATGTACTAAATGAATTATAGTCAAAACAAAGAAACGTCCTGAAACCATTAGTTTTTAATTTTATTGTACTTTTTGCCATGAATTTATCTTATTTCAGTAAATTTTTACGTAAAAGACGAATATTCCGCTAAAGATCTAAATTGCATAACGCTAACGCAATCTCAAGTATCACAATTTACTTTTGTATTTCGTCATTAAACATTGTCTTGTGTCATTGTTATCCCTTCATTTTGGGTTAGAATTTTCACAAAAATTAGGGACTGAAAGGGTTAACCTGAATTTTGGAGATATTTGCCCGTGTAAACTTAAATGAAATATGTACCCTGATTTAAATTGTGTTACAGAAGAAGAAATAAGTGTGACATTTTCAATTCTTTTACACGGATGACATCCACAGAGTTCCATGATCAAATTTATGTGAGCCGACACCAGAGACCAAAAACGTACAACCTCATTTTTTTCTTACTTCCATCAATATCAAATTCATTTTCTATAATCCCAAGATACTTTCAAGATTCGTACAGAGATACAAGAACCAAGGCGGGTTGAGAGAAATGGGACCGAAACCGAACACATACCGCCCTTCTGGATTATTCATTCAACTATTTCGAATAAATTGGCATAAGGAATTTATTATATCCCTGCCCATTCACTGATATTCATTAAACCATTGACTGTAATAGAGGCTAAGTTAGTTTGGGAGATGGTAATGTCCATCGACGACCTTTCATGTTGTGGGTGACAGGTTCACCTTCTCCTTATCTTTCCGTTTCTTTCGTTCTTCAATAAATATTATTAAAATATTATAAATTTAATTAATAATTTAATTATTATTTTTAAATTTATTTAATTATTATTATTTAATTAATTAATTAATTTACATTTAATTATGTTTATTAGTTTATCGCTTATTTCTTTGTTATTTATTGGGTTGATTGCTTTTCTTTTTACTTGTGCCGAGTTAAGGAAGTTCGTTGCCGTACTGGTTGTGGTCAGTTGGCTTCCTTGTCGGGAATATTGATAAATAAATAGACTGTATTGTTGTAGTACTATAGATTTTATTTATCAAAGAATTTCTAAAGGAACTACAAAATATTAATCGGTGAAGTATTCGCCGTTACAATCAATTACATTTGCCATCTTTCCGGTAATTTTCTAATTCCATCGGTGAAAAATTTTTCTGGTTTCGATGCCATGAATTCATCGATGCAATTTTGCACATCACTTTCTTGTTTGAATCGCTTACCAGCCAGAGTATGTTGTAGAGGGCGAAACAAATGAAAATCGGATCGAGCAATGTTCGGAGAATACGCCGGATGCGGTAAAACATCCCATCCCAGTTCCAAAATTTTATTTTTCGTCGCTTTCGCAACATGTGGTGTAGCGTTATCGTGGAGTAGGATGAGTTTTTTCATCGAATGTCCATGTTGCGGCCGCAATTCTTTGATTTTTTTGCTCAGTTTCAACAAATGTCCACTGTAGCGCTGTGCCGTGACTGTTTCTCCGGGTTTAAGTAACTCATAATAGAGGACTCCCTTTATGTCCCACAATATGCAGAGCAACAATTTCTTGCTATTAAGATTAGGTTTTGACGTTGAAGTTGAAGGTTGACCAGCATCTACCCATGATCTTTTACGCTGTGGGTTTTCGTAATACACCCATTTTCGTCCTCGGTGACAATTCTCCACAAAATAAATTTACGGCGGTGACGTGAAAGACGTGCAACGCACAAATTTAGTCTTTGTGCAATATTTGCATGTGATAACTGGTGCGGAACCCAATGTCCAACTTTCAAAACTTTTCCCATTGCCTTAAGTCTTCGTTGCATCGGTGATTGATCGATTTCGAGGATCTTAGCCATATCTCTTATCCCCAGGGTTTAATCCTCTTGAAGCAATGCCTCCAATTTCGAATTTTCAGTTTCTTTAGGTCTTCCGCTTCTCTGCTTGTCATCTAGGTCGTACTCACCATTTCTGAACTTCTTGAACCAGTTCTTGACCGTGGCATATGAAACAGTATCAGCTTCATAGGGTTGCGTAATTTTATCCAATGTTTCGGTGGTGTTTTTTCTAAATTAAACATGAAAAGCATGCAATGTCCAAGATGAATTTTGTTCATTTTTGAACGTCTTAGAAAATACGAGAATTTATTTTTAAATCAATTAAATCATTTAGTTATATTTCTTTTATAATAAATGAAGGGTTAAAAACTTATGCATCAACCTAATAAGTAAAATATACTTTGATATAACTAATATAATAGTTAGTAAAATACTTACAACTATAACGAACGGAAAACAAAGTAGAAAATTGTTGTGATCGCGGTTAACAGGAAATGGGTCAATATAGAAGGTATTCAAATTAAGTTACTTTAGTCGTAAAATTGAATCGAAATAAATGGTTTCACGGATCGGATAATTGTAAATATAGACTGGAACCTGAAAAAGTCTTCAAAATACCATTAATGATTTTATTTAATAAGTTATATAATTAATAGTCAGTTTAAATACATGTTTACAAGATCTTTTTAAAATATTCGGATTTTATAGAAATGTACGGAATGTGGACAGTTGTAGTAATCAAATAGACTTGAGAGACATATTGAATATCACACGAAATTCGTAACTGGTAACAGTTGACTGATATGGTTGCAGTCAGTTATTCTTTATTGTCGTTGTCACAAACAATAATTACAAAATTTAATAAATAGCTTTTGAATTTTAAAACTTAAATATAAATTTTAATATACACATAGATAATAATAATTAAAGATAATAATACTAATAAGCATAAAAATAAAAAAGTAAAAATGTATAAAAATTAAATATTCCTCACAATATTATTTATTTATATGTTAAATTGTATGAATGTATTAATGGTGTATGATGATTTGAGTATGTTGAAATTAGAATGGTGATTCTCCACCCAGATGGAAATTGGTAATTTTTATTTAAATTTAAAGTGATTGACTATTCGAACATTATTAAAATAATAATTATCTGACAAGTTTATATTTTTTAAATTAACAATTAAAGTTAAGTTTAATATTTTTTAAGAAAAGAAAATCATTTAATTAGATACAAATAAAATTAATAAATTTTAAATTAAATTCATTTTTAATAATTTGATAACATTTTTATTATTTTGGATTTTTATTAAGAAATGATATTTATTTTCTAGTTCCGTTATTGCATGAATTATGTCTTCCTGTGGGACAAAAGCAATGGAGGTTATCACTTTGGAATATAGAGCAAATTGGGTATCATTATTATATTTTCCTAATAGATTATTTGATGCTAAATGTTTTCTTAAATTTTGAATTAAATGAAATAGGCAGCCATTGATATTTACTTCAGGGAAAATTGAACGTAAGGAATGATGAATAAGAAGTTCGTAATCCACATTTATATTGTCGGGATTTAATTGAGGCCAGAGTTTACGAATCATTTGAAATAATTTTAAGCATGTTCCACTTTTCTTATCCGGCAGCAAACAAAATAACAATGGATAAACAAAATTTTCCTCTTTTCTTGCTAGTACAACAAATATTTGTGAAAAAAAGAGGAGGAGATAGAAGAAATGTCCCATTCATAAAAAATTCTTTTATATCTTCACTCCATGTGGAGTGGTATTAACGACAAAATATTAAAATTCGCAGTTGATCAAATTGATCTCTTCCTGAATCTGCAAGTAAAAAAGGCTCAAATGCTTTCGGAATATACTCATATTGTGTATATTCTTTAGGAATAATTATTTTTTCTCGAGACTCTGGATTTTCTGGTGCCTTTAACAGTTGGATTCTTCGTCTTTGTATTTTTTCGTCGCATTACATTATTTGTGGGAAGAATACCATGTACTGAAGAAGAAACATTTTCAATTGCTTTGCATCGTATTCGTGAAGGGCTCTCCATTGTAGGATCTGCAAAAAACTTGAAAACTGTATATACTCTCTTCTAATTCAATTTATGTTGCGTTTCCGAAGTTACTGCATGTATGTTCACTTCTTTGAGAATGAAAAGTACCATCTATAATGTTAGTTAAAATTCTGCCTTTGCATCCCGTATTCTTTTTTTCACAGCGCCAGAATTGAGTTGGACGTTCTTTACTAATTTTATCTTTAATGTAAAGATACCCATTCCAGGAGTATTTTTCATTGTTTCTTTGATTATGATATAAAATTTGTTCATCTAAAATTTAAAATTATTTTTTTCATGTAAATAATGTTATATTACCACAATGTTTATTTGAATTTTTTCTTATTAAATTGATTTTCAAGTTAAAACAAAAGAATGTAATTTTCAATTTAATTTTAAAATTCATATTTATTTTTACAAGCTTTTATTACGTTTCATTTGTTTGTCTGTCTGGGTGCATCAAATCTTGCGATCGAAAATTCAGCCACTTCCCGTTCACCTAGCGACATGAAACTTTCACGACTGATGTATTCTAGGTGACAATACACTTTTTCACAGTCACTGCTCATCTACCGCCTTTAGTAGATGAGTTTTTGGCAGCAAAAAGTAATAAAGAGTCGTTTTCAAGTTTTCCTCAGTAGTAGGCTTTGTAAATTTGCTACATCTAAATGCAAATAGGAAGCGGGTTTTCGCATAGTAGGCTTTGATAATTCAGTCAAAAAATGTGGGAAGTGGGTGAAATAGACACAGAACCGCAAACATATGACAAATTATTAAAGCTTGTACACCAAAATTTTTTTTGGTATGATTATACTTATTTATATTTATTTTTTATTTTTATAATTTAAAATTATTCTTTCTTCGACTTAAAATTTAAATATTATTATATTACTAAAAATGTTATTATATAACAGAAATTGCCAAAATAAATACGAAATAACTTTAGCAGTCGTCAAGTTATTTGTCGCCCACTTGAATTTCGTCCGGTTGACAGTCGTCCACTTAACCGTCACAAGTTGAATTTCGACCAGTTGACCGTCCCCAAGTTGACCATCGCCCAGTTGGAATCGTCCAAATGTTGCGTACCCTTTAGAA
This sequence comes from Girardia tigrina, assembly GCA_001938485.1. NCBI lineage: Eukaryota > Metazoa > Platyhelminthes > Tricladida > Dugesiidae > Girardia > Girardia tigrina. The sequence continues at coordinate 2,801 of MQRK01222133.1, read as the reverse complement.
ACACTTCCGATGCGGATGTTATATTCAGGGTCTCCTGGACCCACCGTATGAAAGTATTTTATTTATTATTTTTAAAGTAATCTTCATGATAATTGACAATTAAAATTTTGAGGAGTTAGTTAATTTTTTGTTCGATGATCAAAATTTAAATAGTTTTAAAAATTATTTGGAATTGAAAAATCAAATTGAAAATTTTAAAAATGAATTAGAATGATAATTATATATTTTAAATTTGAATTTGAAAATATTCTTTATAAATTCATTTGAATTAAAATATTATTTTAGTAGAAAAATTGGTTGATCAAAATAAATCTGTTTTAGTAGTTTTAATATTAATAATTTTAGTCAAAATCTGAATTTTATTAAAAAAATTATTAATATTTGTAAAAATTTATTTTTCAAATTTTAAATTAATTTAAGGATGTGAATTAAAAATTAAATATTTAAAACAAAAAATTGAATATTAAATATAACGTATTTTCAAAAATTTAAAAAATAGTAAAAATATTATAAAATGTTTTTTTAAATCGCAAAATTAAATTCAGCACATAATATTTCATTTCACATAAATATGCTTCAAATAATAATTTTCACAAATAGTTTTATTAAAATTTGAAAATTAAAAAATTCAATATTATTTTGATTTGATTGCAATTTTAAAAATATGAAAAATTATTGGAAAAAAGAGATAGGCGAATTGATTACTAATTACGAAAATAGTTGAAAAGTTTGTTTGAAAATTGTTTATAATAAATGTATAAATTGAGTTCAAATAATTTTGGAAATTGATGTTACAAACACTTCTCACAAAAATAAATAAGAATAATAATTTAAAATTAATAAAAAATAATATTATTCAATTATTCGATTAGTTCCTCTCTGAAAAACCCAACGTCCCTGAACACATTTGTTCGAAACCGAGGGCTGTTAAAATGTATCCTCGTTATAATTGATATTTATTAGTTTCTTTTTTTAGACAAACAGCTATCGGGACTCCGACGGTAATCTTAACAAAAGGAAGAGGATATTATTATTAGAAATAAATCTTAAAAGATAAGGTCATATTATAAAGAAAAAATAAATTTGGAAATAAGGACCATGGGTACGTATGGTTTCCTTTTCAAGTTTCCCAAAAGATAAACTAATGGTAGTCCCAGCGTGGTCACTCTTCGCACTTGAGCACTCGATGAAGCGAAAAGTCACTGAACCACATTTACAAGCAACTTTATTTTTTTTAAGTTTATGTTTGAGTTTCGATTGTAAGAAAATGAATAAGGGCAGTAAGTATTAACAATTGTAAACAATGGTTTCATTAATTTGTTGCATATTCGTACATGTTTGATGCTCAACGGATTTCGATAAATTTGTAGCAGGAAGATAGATCGAGTGAAACCATAAGCAAAAACCCCAAACTGTCTTTGTATTTTACGTGACCTCTGGAAGGATAACACAGATCAGTGAATAAAGGAAAGCAGAAGATATCAAATTTGCTTCGTCATGAAAAGAGAAGAATAAGAGAGAAAATCTCTTTATAAAAGTTACCCTATGGATATTGGAACATTGACTTGTAGTGTAATAAGATGGGCGGACTACAGGATGTACTTTCTTACCAAACTGTAAATGAAGATGACAAAGGTGACATTCCATTCTTAAATCGTTCATGCGATTCTGTGTTAACTTAAACAAACGAAATCTCGAAGGAAGACTATTTATAGAAGTTCACGGCGATGGAATTTTGTCGGTCAAGGTATTCTAATTAAATCATTACTTAGTATTTTCTTCAATCGGTCGAACATGTTCAACTGATTGTTTATTAAAACACAATCGAGTTGTATTGCTGCATACACCAAACACTTCACGTCCGTACGTATGTCCGTTGAAACCTCTGAACCACACGAAGAGACCATTGAGTTTGCTAGTCAAAGGAGTCTTACTGATGCAGAGAGTCACGATAATTTTGTCAAAGGTTTCCAAGGAAACCGAAGATTAATCACTGTAGAGCCTCTGGTGGTCATGTACATTGTAGTCATGTACCTTCAATTCACAGTTATGAACCAGTACATTTACTTTCGAGTGGGACAAGACAATAGCATAACGACAAACACAACATTAGCTTTTGTCTGCAATCCAAACGCAAATACGACAGAAGAAGAAGATAAAACTAATCGCATTCAGGTCATATATACGTATTACATGATGTTTATCCACTTGAGCTCATCCATATGTACCATTCTCGTCGCTCCGTTCTATTGTGTATTCTCTGATCGTTATGGACGAAGAGCAATGTTTATGATCCCCGCAATGGGAGTTTTGATAAAGACCATATTTGAAATCTTAATTCAAATTTATCAATGGCCCCTTTATGTTTTTTTTATAACTGAGGGATTGTACGGCCTTTGCGGCGGATTTAATTTTGCTATTAATCTATCTTACAGCTATGTGGCGGATATTACGACTCAAAACTCAAGAACAAAACGAATAGCGATTGTAGAACTTATTACGGCAGTTGGAGCGCTATGCATCTCTTTGGGTTCCGGTTACTGGATAAAGGCTGACGGATATCTGATACCCTATATATTCACCGGTTGTGTATCGGTCATGAGCATCCTTTACACTTTCTTGGTTCTTCCAGAACCTCCAAAGGTGCATGAATGGAAAATAATGAAACTTTCTCATAAAGAACAAATGAAAAAATTGTTTACAATATATATTCGATCATCAAAAACGGAGACAGCTCTATTAATACTTGTCTTGGTAATATTTAATTTCTATTGCATAGCTGAAACGTCTAAAATAAGTCT
>MQRK01222118.1:2783-18176 GCA_001938485.1 Girardia tigrina | reverse complement strand
GTTTTTATTGTACAATCGAGTTCTGGAGCTACCGCAAGGGGGTCTGCCGGCCAAGCAGATTGAGATGCTGATGCCCCTTGGAATATTTACTTTCTAATTGTGTTTGGTATTAAAATAAATAGTTTTTTTCTGTTCTCTAACAGTTTTATAGAAACAATAATTCATTTGTTTTGATTATATTATGGAAAGTTTACTTCCTATTTAACACATTTCCTGTTTATTCGTGTAAACTAAAGAATATAAATCCTGTATATGTACGAAAAATGTATTATAATTTTATTGTTTATGGCACATAAATAGTTTTTAAAAACAAATATTTTTTAGAATTAAATAATAAAATATTTAAATGAAAAATCTTTTCTAAATAATATTACATTTATTTAGATCACATTTTTTATCTTTGGTGATTTAATTTGCAATATATTTATATTATTTTTGTTATATTATTGACGTTTACATTATAGCGTATTATATAAAATTATCGAACTTTGTTCTACAAGAAAAATAATATTAGATGAAATATCATATTTTTTTAAAATTTCAATTTTTTTATATTATTGTATTAATACAGTAGATTTCGCTTATAGAGAACTTGCGTAAAGAGAATAAAATCGGTTAAAGAGAACTTTTTGAAAAATAAACTTTGCGAAAAATAACTGAGTTTATTTTTAAAAAATAAATGTGTTGATTAGTAAAGTTTTTTTTGATATTATTTTAAAAATTATCCTTATAAAAAGTATCTGTTAAAGAGAAATATCGGTTATAGAGAACATTTTTTCAAGTCCCAAAAATATTCTCTTTAAGCGGTATCTACTGTATATATAATATTTTGTCATTGGGATTAAATTTGTTCTTTTACTCTCAAATATCTTTTGAAAATTTACTAAATTCTTTAAACGTTAAATAATCATGGAGGTTATTTGTCGATAGCCTAGTCTTGGGGAAATACCACAATAAACGGAAAAAGATAAATAACACAAATGATTTTGATTAATTTTCTAATTTACAAACTCTTCTGTCATAATTTTCGAAAGTAACATAGGACTCATCATTGATATGATCATCAAAAAACCATAATATAATAATATAATATTAATAGGCTGAAAAACGTTTCAGATGATCATAACAATATTATAAAAAATATTTTCTTCATCATAAAAGTAAAATTGGAAAAACATTTATTAAACTTTTAATTCTTTATTCTCAATTAGAATAACATGATTATGCATAGAAAGGACGACTTTACCGCGGAAAATTTACAACAAAATTGTCGATAAGTGAACAATGTATATAAACTTTTTGTATTAAAGTATATATTTACTATTCAAGTTTAATGTTTTTATCTTTCTTCTATTTACACATTACATATTTTTCGTGTGTTATTCATTTGTTCTAAAATGTTTTTTGAATTTTTTAAATTTGCAATTTACTAATTTTTCGTATGTTGTTTGTTTATTTTTTATAATAAAAAAGAATAATTAAATGTCATGTCGATCTGAAATTTTTTATCCATTTGTTTTAAAATTAAAACCTTTGTTTTATCATTCCATAATTAAAACATTTTATTCATATTTTTTGGGTTGGTCAAAAAGTCATTGCGTTTTTTACTAAAATATTTATTATCAAAAATGACATGGATGCACAAATATTTTTACATGATATACTGTCCATTATTTTCAATCACCTTCCACCTTTCCGGTAGCTTAATTATTCCTGATTCATAAAAACCTTTACCTTTGTCAGCGAAAAAGTCGTCTGGGAACGATTTGATGTCATCATCACTGGCGAATGTTTTTCTGTTTAAGGAATTCTGCAGTGATCTAAATAAGTGAAAATCCGATGTGGCCAAGTCTGAAGAATACGGTGGGTGCGGCAAAACCTCCCAACCCAGTGATAAGAGTTTCTAGCGAGTGGTTATATACGGTCTGTGTTATCATGCTGAATTACAACTCCTTTTAGATTTGCCAATTCAGGACGTTCCTGTTGAATTGAATGAGTCAATTTCTCCAACTGACCACAATATATGTCTGAATTGATGGTTTCATTCCTCGGAAAGAGTTCAAAAATCACAATTCCTTTAAAATCCCACCAGACGGAAAGTATAACCTTATGTTGGTGAATTTCTGCTTTTGGCATCGTTTTGGCAGGCTCACCACGTTTTGTCCATGATCGTTGGCGTTCCACATTGTTGTAAACAATCCATATTTCGTCACCTGTAATCAAGCGCTTCAAAAAGTGGATCACTTTGTTCTCTCTTCAAAAGGGAATCGCAAATGTCTATACGTTTCACCAAATGAATTTCTTTCAGTTCATGTGGTAACCACATATCGAGTTTACTGATGAATCCAAGTTTCTTTAAATGACTTCCAACACTTAATTTTGATATTTCCAGAGTCTCTGCAACTTATCTTGTCGTCATATGTGGATTAGATTTGATCAGTGTTGTCATTTTGTCGCCATCAACTTCAACTGGTCGACCGGAGCGTGGTGCATCTTTCAGATGAAATTTTTCAGAACGAAATTTAGAAAACCAGTATTGACACTGTCGAAGTTTTAAGGAGTCACTACCATATACAAAACATATATCTTCTTATGAGCTTGCACAGCGGTTTTCCCTTTGTGAAAATAACGCAACAAAACATGACGAATATGCTCATTTTGATTTTCCATTTCGAATTGACGGTAAATTAATAAATTTAAAACAAAATCAATTAATATTTTGTATAAACACAGTCTGAAAATTAAGGTTTCAGAATATATAATTGAATTTAAATTTTATCACCTCCTTTTATATTTTCAAGCTTTTTATTATGACGTGCTCAAAAACACAATGAATTTTTGGCCAACCCAATAGATGACATTGTTCACTTATTGACAATTTTGTTGTACATTTTCCGCGATAAAGTCGCCCGCTGTAAAGTCACCCGCGGTAAAGTCGCCTCACCGATTCTTCTACCTAGATGGAAAATTGTTCGTGATGATTAATTATTCGAGCATATCTTACATTTTAAATTACAACATAAGATATTTTAAAATTTTAACTATTTTTGTATCAGATCTTTAAATGTTTGAATAATAAAAATTTTGATTAAGTAAATAATGCAAGAAGGAATTGAAAGTAAATAAGTTTAAACTTCATTTTTGAATAAAATCATTTTAAAATTAAAATAATTTTAATGAATAAAATGTAAATTTGTTCGAATACTTAATTAAAACGTTTTATTAACAAAATTTTTGTCAATTTAGCGAGATATCGAATTACGAAAGTTTTACTGAGAATTGTCTGAAATAAAGTTCAAACTGCGTTAAATATAAAAAATGTGTTAAAATATATGAAAAACCTTTCATTAAACAAATTCACATTCATTAAAAAGACTTCATATTATTAATAAAATATATCAACTACAAACGAAGAAACGTGTTGTTGTATTTATTTTTCAAAGTACTTTCTAAATACGTATTTTAAATTTTGGTAAATATTTTTTATAAAAAATACATTATCAAATTAGAAAGAAGTTAATGAATATAAGGGCCTGGTTTAAATAGACCATTTGAACTTCTATCAAAAACAATATTTTTTATTACAAAAGTGACTTTTATCATGAATAAAGAAATAATTTAAAATTTTATGTAATTCAAGAGTCTTACAATTATCTACTCGATCTATCTCAAAGATGTATATAAAAGCAAAATTGCCACATCTCCAAGCTTACTTGACCGGATAATGAAAAATAATGTTTAAAGAAAAATAATGTAAATCCAACAAACAAAACAACTGAAAGTAGACATCGTATTTAAAAAAATCACCTTTATTATTAAAGCCCACATTTATTAAAGAAAACCTTAAAAACTTCTTGATAAGTAGCTTATGAATACAATACCTTTTCATCAATCACAACATTCTTAAGGCCTACACGAAATAGTTTTACTAGGGTACTTTAGATTTGAATGGAATTTTGAAAATTATTATCAATAACGAAACTACGGTCATATTTCAATACAATTATGTATTTTAGTTCATAAAATTAAAATTATATATTTTATTATATATATCTCTCTAATTTATTGTTCGAATTGCATACAGCGAATAAATCAGGGATAAAATATATTGATATTGTAGTGCTCATTTTTTATCATACTATATGTAAAAGGTAACATATGAATCTTAATATCTTGTGCTCGAGATTCAAATTGATTTATTATGTTTATTATTATTTACTATCGTTATTATAAAGGGTGGGCCAAAAGTAACTACACAATTTATTTAACCTATAGTTTCTTTTCCTTTTATTAAATTTAACAAACAATAAAACAAAAATAAACTTTAACAGTTATATTTTAATAATTTATCTTTTAAAGATTACATTATTTAGGTGTTTTCCATTTCCCGATTGACAAATTCTACATCTTTCTATGGCAGTTTCCACTACCCTGTTTAAAACTGATGGCTTAATCGATCTTATTTCCTCGGTTATAATTTTCTTTGGATCTGATATTGAACTTGGGTTTCTTTTGTATACACAGTCTTTTAGATAACCACATGAGAAGAAATCAGGTGCGTTAAGATCTGGAGATCTTGGAGGCCACTCAATGTTACCACGTCTTGAAATAATTCTGTCACCAGAATTTTATTCAAGATTCGATCATAAATATTCTTTGCTCCGTTGTGTATCTTGTTATATATAAATATAAATATATACATTTTAATTAAATAAAAATATTTATATGTTATTTATTACAAATTTAAATATTATAAATTTTTGACTTTAACGACTTCCATAAAATTAAACTCATAATACTTTAATCATGATTTTAAAATCGCTTGTGCATAATATTTTACTTTCGTTAATTAGCCATACATTTAAATATTAAATTAATTTTAGATTTAAATTATTTGGTTTTAATCCGTTTTTAAATTTTTGAATTATTCTTTCATTTAACATGAATTATGAAAAAACTATTGTGGTATTAAATTCTTTTAATGAAAATCATAATAACTTTTATTTTTAAGAATGAAATCTCTAAACTTCTACAGAAAATATGTTTTAATTATAAAAATTCTTCTGAATAAAATTCTGATTTTAAAGATTCCAAATATTTTAAATTTTCAAATATTGAAATATTATAGTCGAGTTGATACAATAAATAATTTTGTATTTTTAATTTTATATTAAAAAATATTATTACGATTAAAAAAGTTTCAAATTAAAGAAAATAAATTCCAAGTAGAGATTTAGTTTCTTAGTTATTATAAAATCCTATTTTAATAATTATTAGTAACAATTATTATAATATTTTAGTAAACACTGTATTAAGAAACCTTAAAATTGGTTTTGTGTGTAATATTCTTTTAAAATATAAAAATTTTCATGTAATATTCTAGTAGTATAATAATATTTAGTAACCATTAAACATTTTGAAGATTAAAAAAAATTCAAGTTACTTTATAAATTTTATTTAACATTTATTTGTTAAATATTCTGGTAGTATAATTTTCCTATTGTTGCTCTATTGCTGTAAGTACTGCGATATTACAGATTCGTTCATATTTAAATAATATCTTTCAGAATGAAAATAATTTATTGATAAATTCGCATTTATTTTCAAAAAATATTGATTTTTGGATTTTCATTCTTTCGTTTTATGTTCAAATAAAATTTTATTATATTTTTTAATATTAAATACATTCTCTATTAATTCTTTTATATATTTATATTGTATTAATAGTTTCTCAAAATAATCATTATCTTCGATAATTGTTTTCTAATAAATTCATTTTTGAATAAAAATAAAATATTAAATTATTTTGAAGATTTTCAAAAATATCTTTAATTTATATAATTACAGAATTTGTATAAATAATATAATAATATAAATATTATAATATTTGGATAAATGATTGTAGCTAAAATCATACAAGTTCATTAAAAGATATTTCATAGTAAATAATTAAATAATAATAAATAAACAATAATGTAATATGACATAAAATTTAAATGTTACTTATTACAAAAATGTGTCTTTATTAAGTATAATAAATCAAATTAATTTAATGTAATAAATTATCATTTCAATATTAAATTCAGAGAAAACGATAATAATCAAAGATGATTATTAATTGTTATGCAATTTTTACCATATAATCTCGAATGTATATCACGTTTTATTATTATAACAACTTTTATTGCTATATTATTTTTCTAAGTGCTTTCTGCTCCAAATTTTTGTAAAAATTTGTAAACTCATATAATTATCTTTTCATCATGTATATTGAATCGGTCACATATCGAAAACCAATTGAAAATTTTGAGTAAACTGTATGTTGGGTTCGTGATCAACGATAGAGTTCATAACACAAATAATTATGTAAATAACAATTAACGATTTTTCAATCAAATTTATGAGGAAAGATGTTTTTTTATTTTGTACAAACCAGATATCAAAATTGTTATATATAAATATAAATGTATAAATTTTAATTAAATTATAATATTTGTACGTTATTTATTACAAATTTAAATATTATAAATTTTTGACTTTAACAACTTCCATAAAATTAAACTTATAATACTTTAATCATGATTTTAAAATCGCATGTGCATAATATTTTACTTTCGTTATTTAGCCATACATTTAAATATTAAATTAATTTTAGATTTAAATTATTTGATTTTAATCCGTTTTTAAATTTTTGAATTATTATTTCATTTAACATGAATTATGAAAAAAACTATTGTGATATAAAATTATTTTAATGAACATCATAATAACTTTTATTTTTAAGAATGAAATCTCTAAACTTCTATAGAAAATATGTTTTAATTATAAAAATTCTTTTGAATAAAATTCTGATTTTAAAGATTTCAGATATTTTAAATTTTAAAATATTGAAATATTATAGTCGAGTTGATACAATAAATAATTTTGTATTTTTAATTTTATATTAAAAAATATTATTAGGTTTAAAAAAGTTTCAAATTTTAAAACAAAAAAAATAAATTCCAAGTAGAGATTTAGTTTCCTAGTTTTTATAAAATCCTATTTTAAAAATTATTATAATATTTTAATAAACACTGTATTAAAAACATATTCATTTTACTTAAAATATGTTATTTATTTTACGTTAAATATATTAAAAATAATTTTTACAAACCTTTGTTAAAAAATCATTCAAATAAATTTTAAAGCATAAATTTGACATGTAAAATCAAATATTTATATTATATAAAAAATTTAAACCAATTAAAATCTTTTAATATTTTTTAAAACATAAAAGAAACATCCATGTGAAATAAAATAAAATGTTAAATCCATAGAAATTATATCAATGTCTGATTACAAGTTTGAATGTCCTATTTGCTGTGAACTGTTTATTTCCCTCGAAAATAAAGTAAAATTAGATATCTGTAACCATGAGTTTTGTAAATTTTGTCTAGAAAAATGCTTGTTAATTAAATCATGTTGTCCTTGTGATCGAAAAGATGTCTTAAACGTTTTTATTTTCAGTGAAAATTTTGAAAATGGTAAAAAAATATCTATTCAAGAGTTTGTGTTGCCTCATGAACAAGTGTTGAAAGATTTCATTTCAGATATCGGAAAATTATTAATACAATTTCAACAATATTCAAATAAGCTAAATTCAATAAAACTAACCACACAGATGATTATATCAATGCATAAAGTCCAAATATGGCCGAACATTACATGTAGAACATATGGAGAATGTAATCGAAAATTTTTAATTGAGATTCAGGATATGATTAGTGACCACAATGTCTCAATCAACAATCAGGAAATTCGTGCAATTCGTAAAACATTACGAGAAAAAATTAGATGCAAGGTAATAAACTTTAAAAAGTCTTTATGGAAAAATACTTTATTTATTAAATGTAAAAGAAATTTATTTTTTACCCTCAATTATATAAAACAATTGAATCGTTATACAACAGAGTGCAAAACTTGTTTTGATTTAATTAGTGGATTTGATTTCAATAAGCAAAACATTGACGAAGTCGACCTACGAACAATCAATAAGATCTACGCAGCAATTCAACCAGCATTTATTTATAACCCCCAAGTTGTTGACTTCTATTTAAAAAAATTCAAATCAAAATTTTTTATTGATAAACATCATACATTTATCAATTTAAATTGGTTAGAAATATTTTTTTATAGGTGAAGAAATTGTTTGTTCTGTGGTGACGAAACAACAGATAACAGTGATGGTAGCTTCGTGCCACTGACCTTTCGATCAAGCACATTTACCAGTGATCCGAATCTGTGGTTCCTCTCGTACTGAACAGAATTACTATTGTAATGACGGTTTATATAGTAGGGTAAAACTAACCTGTCTCACGACGGTCTAAACCCAGCTCACGTTCCATATTAGTGGGTGAACAATCCAACGCTTTGTGAATTCTGCTTCACAATGATAGGAAGAGCCGACATCGATGGATCAATTTCAAATGTGCCGCCATAAATTATGTTCTAAGTGTAAAATTATCATTAATAGCAATAATATTACTTGTCCTTTGAAAAATAATGAAGAAAGGCTTTCTCAATCTATCTGCTATCATGATTCTACATTGAAGAAACTTTTCAATCATATCCAAACGAATTTTAATACTGAAGAAAAATGTATTAATATCTCAAATATAAATTATTAAATCATATTTGTGTTTTTATTTTTGAAATTCCTTGATGAAACTATTTTATTTAGATTACAAAACTCATTTAATAAAAAATATTTATTTATATGAACATACATTTTCATATTCATATAACTTATATTTCTTTAGAGATTTTCGTGAAACATCTTTTATTTTAATTTTATTATTAAATCTTACTAATAATTAATTTTAAAAATCGAAAATTATAATTAAATTTTAATCCCTAAAATTCCAGGTATTCCTTAAAACTTTTAAACATATAACTAGATTTCTTACCACTTATTTCTTGTTTATGTCTTCTTCCCTATAGCTTATATCTCACAGCTTTTTGGTTTTGGTATGGTCTTCGCTTTGCTACTTTTATGTATTTAAAAAAACTGTCATAGACTTGAAATCTCGCTGATATACTGAGGCACACAGTTTCCAAAATCGTATTAATTGAGGTTTTTACGGATAGAGTTGGGATTCTCAATCAATCTGATTTTGAATAGACATATAATGCATTGCCTCTCTACACAAACTCAGATTTTGTAATAATATTTTAAGACGAGATAGACAACGGATAGAAGAGCTATGAAAATACAAAAAATCATCCATATTAACCCATTTCGACCCACTGTACAATGTAAAGTGCACTCGTTTAATGTCGTTTGAAATTTTATACTGATAAGTTTAGAAACTGCGCCATATAATTAGTTCTATATAAAGTATATGACTATATATCTCAGATTTCAAACTTTTGGCTATCTGATTTTAGTTATAAATTTAAAGCATTATTTAAACATATCAACAAATTCGAAAAATGTGGTATATTATTTGAAATTAATTGCTTAGGTCAAAATGGGTTACGAAGGACCATATGGTTTTCACACATTTATTTCTATCACAGTTTGAATTGCCGCCAGGACTCCGATGACTGTTCTGAAGTGTTTGTTGTTTTATATTTGCATGTTCCATGTTGATTGAAATTGTTTCTCTCCTACCCAGATTACTGATTGATAGCTTAATTCTTATTATCTAAAAATATGTCACGTTAAAATTTATTTTTATCTTAAAATAAAATTTTTAAAATTAAATTTTATTTTTTTTAAAATTTTTAAATAAGTTTATTAATTTTATTTATAAATTTTAAATAAATAAATTAAATTAATAATTTTTAAGTAATTAATAATCATTTGAATTTTTAACTGTGGAATAATTATGTAAATATTAATGTATTTTAATGTGTGTGTTGTTTTAATAATCATTATTGTAAATTGTTAATTCAAATATATTTTTCTTAGTTGGACAATGACTGACAAGTTGGACAATCGATGCCAGCTGATTGGCAAGAAAAAAGAATCATTTTTACTTTTTATTAAAGATAAAAAGAGAGATATCGATTTGAAGCATCTTGAGAATATGGATGAAGTTTCTGTTAGTTTCGATATTCCGGTTACAAGGACAGTTGATGGAAAAGGAAAAAAAGTATTCTGAGCAAAACAACCGGAAATTAAAAATATAATTTTACAGTTATATTAACTGTAACCGTAACGGTTTGTCTTTGAAATGTATTGTTAAGCATTGTAATAATTATTATTAAAAATTAATAAAATAAAGAATATTGAAGCATTAACCATCTAGTAAATAAAGTTCCGGTGTCGGATGTCCGGCGGTCACTGAACATTTTATTTTGACACTCTCTCCGTTTGTTAAAATTAGTGATTTCTGCTGATCGTTGATCGAAATGATCGGATTGTTTGGTTGCTCTGAATTGGAATAATATTAAAAAATATATCAAATTTATTTAAAAAAACATAAATTATTATTTTCATATTTTTGAGTAGTATCAAAGTAACGTTTAATTAATCTCCAACATATACGTTAACGTTAAGGACAGAGTACATTGGATTTCTTAAATTTTCTTAGAATAATAAACTTTAATTCACATTTATAATAAATAATTGACAATTTTTTTTGTGAAAATCAAATATCTTTATTTTATTTAATTGAAACAATTACGACCCACATAACGAGTCCCAGGACAAATATTCTCTGACACATAAAAATATTAAACAAAATAGAATTTTTATGATGAACACATAAAATAGGAGGGGAATAACTAATTTAGACGAGGCCAAGAGAATTTTTAAAATATTGTTACAAAAGTATTGTTTCCAGAATTAATTATTTATTTTCGGGAATTCTAGGGGCCCTGTTTTCTATATATTTTATAATATTTTTTGATTTCAATATAATTTAATTTCAATTTAAAATTTTTGATTTAATTTAATTAAAAAAATTAGTTAAATTAATTATTTCCATTACCAGATTCGAAATTTAAATTGTAATTTATAAATATTTTCATAAAAATATTTCAGAAAAATTTTAAAATAATTCTTAAATGTTTTTTGAATTTTGACTGAGCCTAAAACCTTCTACAGTAATGTCAAAAAAGAATCACAACGTTGTAAAAAAAGAAACCTTTCAAATGCAACCCCTACAGTTCAAGGTCCATAGCCTTGAAGTCTTTGAAACAGATCAGTCAAAAACAACTGAAACGGACAAAAGCCAAGCAGAAGCAGGAACATCGATTGAGCAGCGTACCATTTATCAAAATTATGAAACCGTGATGATGAGTTCTAGTATATACAGGGGTGGCCATAAGTCGCTTTACCCAGTTTATTATTATTATTGTGTTTATTACTATTGTGTTTATTATTATTAAAACTAGGTAAAGCGACTTATGGCCACCCCTGTATATGATAAAAACATTTGGCCTACTCAACAAGCAGTTCAAGACAATTCCCAACATTCAAAATGTTCTTTCATAAAAGCAATTTTATTATATATTATTGCATATTTTATTTATTTACTTATCCTGGTTAAATAAGGAAAATTACAAATTGTTTGAGCGATAAGTTTTAATCTTTCTAACAATTTCAAATAATAAGAATTAAAATATTAATCAATCATGAGGATTAAACAAGAGCCATTCATTGAAAGGGTCACATATACTCACTGTCGTCATATATTATAATAAGTGATGAATAGAAGTTTGTTTATTATGAATATGCCAATCCTCGTTTCACGCGGTATTCTTCACATGGGCAAAAATAATTTTGAAAATATTTTAGACATGTTACATAAGTACAATAAAATAAATATTTAGATATATCTATGGCTCATCTTTAGTGTAAATTGAGGGATCGGTGTACACTTTTGCACAAATTAGGGTTTTTGCCTTTGCGATCCACTTACGTTTACAATGATACTGTATACTTTTATAAGAATAAGTAGATCAGCCTGATATATAAGTAAAATTAATAGTTATACTGTATAAAATTTTTAATTTAGAAATTTGTAAAAAATATTAATTCTAATTTGTTAAAATGATAAATTAAACTTGTGAAATTATTATTATATGAAATTCTTTTCTCTTTCTTCTTCGTTCAATAAGCCAGATGAATGTTTTGAAAGTGTGAATAACTTTTTAATGACTAATAGTTATTAACGCAATTTCAAAATATATATTTTTGTGATAATATATTTCGATTGTTTTGCCGTCATCTTCAGACCACTGATTGTTAGCTTTTTTACTGCTTATATATGTGAATTGGATGAATGTGCTTTATATTACGTAACATTAATCAAAAACTCTTAACAAATTGGTTGAGACTGCCGTTTGAACACTAATTTTACAATCATGAAGCCTTATTGACAAATTTTCCTCAATATAATAGTTATTAAAATCGATTATTGAGAAAGATTTATTATAAATTTCCAGCAGAAGATAAAAAAGAGAACAAATCTCAAAGTGCGTATATCAATGAAGTCATAAAATGGTTTTCATAAAAGATAACTCAGGATACATTGAAAGAAGAATTCGATTTTTGACAGAAAAAGATTTAAATAGGATAAAATTTAATTAACGGATAATGTTTCATTTAAAAACAAGTTAATCAAAGCTCAGAAACTTTAATAAATTTTGTTTTACAGTTACTTTTTTGTGTATGTAATTTGTGTTTAGCAAGTATAGTGATACGCAGATCAAAGAGACTTCCTTTCTTCTTTCATATATTATCCAAGATCATAATAAGTCATAGCTTATGGATTTGACTAATTCACAAAACAAACCCTAAAGTGTTTTATTTAACATTTTTAAATATCTTATGTTATCATTTAAAATGTAAATCATACTGGAACAATTTATTATCACGTACATACATGCAATTTCCAATTTTGGTGGGAGAAGCACATTTCCGAATACTAAACTCAACTTACAAAATTCAACACATCAATATTAACGTACTAAATTTTAAATATTCATTTTTTTTGTTTTCATTTATATTTCAAATTTTAGTAAAAAAATATTAGCTTAAAAATTTAAATGTTAATGTTAAACTGTTAAACGTCAGTAACCCTTAAAATATTCGTTTCCTTGTATTAACCCTACAATGCGCAATTTTTTTAATTATCATAAAATATATGCAACACACGCGGCCAGTATTACAAACTGAACTGTCATTTTTGTTGACGAAGTATATTGCATCTATGACTTTATGGGCAGTTATCATTCCATAGACAATGTTTTTGGTTCACAATATGTAAACACTCAAAGAATATCACGTGATTAAAAGATATTGAGGTAAAATATGGTTGATTCAAATATGAATCACGGCGCATTGTAGGGTTAAGGACACTAATTTGATTTTAATACATTTATTGAAATCACAACTCGAATTGCCACTGGGACAATTTTCCACCAAACTTTCGTAGCTCATCATCGTTTTTGATTGATTATTTTTTAATTATATTTCTAAACGTCTTATTATTCAATCAAATTTAAATTACAATTTAATTTACAAAATCAATTACAAAATAACTGACAATTTCAATAAAAGATAATTTTAATAATTTAAAAAAATATTTTTAACATATTATTTATGTTATATTAATTTAATTTACGTTGTTATTTACATTTTTAAATTGATTAAATAATCAGATGTTTCAAAACATTTTAAATTTTAATATTCCTTCTGGGTGGGAGAACACAATCATAAAACAACATACAATAAGTACCATTCAAAAATATTCCTCACATCTTGTTTCATCACCTTTGAGATTCAATTTCATTGTATAAAACCGCCAAGTAAAAGATATTGATTGTGTCGGGTCGTTAAATTCAACTGAAAATGAGTTTGTTTTTTCAACATCATTCTTCTACATAAGTAACATAAGTAAGGCATGGTAAATGTTTGAAAAGCTTATTGAACGATCTTTGTATCTTATATTTTGAGGTTTTGATTTTGAATGTCGATAGTATCTCATCATTATTCTTTGACCAACCATTAAGTGTACCAGCACTTACGCGAAAATGAGAAGTAATATCATTTTGTATTACATACTCTGGGACCCTCATTTTCTCTTCAAATGTTTTGCAGTGAAGCTCGCATTTGATAGTTAATTTAGATGTAATGATACTCTTCCATATTCCTTCAGGTGCCTTAAAAACTTAGTAATTTAATACATGTACCTTAATATTACATAAGCATTGAATATATCATTAATTATATTTAATATTAAATTAACATTTTTTATATTTTATTGGTATGAATACTACAGTTTAGTAATGACCTGTAATAGCGATTTGAGATAAATGATAATTCGAGAGGAGCGATGTTGAGATAAACAGTATTAAAATGTACTGAAATCTATGGAGAAAGACTCAAGACTTTGAAAAGAATGTTAGATTGGCAATTTTGAGATTTGAGGTATAATAAAGTCAAAAACTGAGGGAATTTAAATAGTAAAACTGAAGTGGTATATTATAAAATCTTATCTCAAAAATTAAGAATATCAAATTTCCATTTTACTTTTCCAATATTTTGAATTTTTTGGAAGTTGAATTTTAACCTTTTTACCGATTTATTTATGTGCAATTAATATATTTTTGTGTTCTAATTTTTTCCACTAGTGGTAATCAAAACTTTTTAATATGAATAAAAAAGTAATTTAAAAAATTATTTAATTAAATATATTTACCGAATTGCTCTATTTTCACTTGTTGTCGAATTTCTAAATTGTTTTCCGATGACTTCATGATGCAGACGACTTGATGTAAGAGTCTGGACAGAATGTTATTTGATATGTCCTTATCAATGAGAGAAGGTTGTACGTCCAAGGTACTGGTCATGTATTTTGATCATTCTTCGTCATCATCTTAACTCAAACGTTTAATAAATTAATATAAATATTTCTTTAGTTTTTCAGATAATAATTAAGTCATATTAAGTTTAAGGACCCTCTCGATTTGCAATATGGAAACTAATCAAAGCTGAGGATGTCCAGTCGATTGTTACAGAGTTTTCAAATTTTTTCTGCGAGCGTGGATCTCCAAAGGAGTTGATTATTGACAATTATACGACATTTCATTCAGCCGAATTCAGCAAGTTGATGGAAAAGTGGAATGTACATGTCCTATACCGCGCTATTAATCGACCAAATTGCAACGGAATAATAGAGAGAAATCATAAGACAATCAAGAGAATTGTGTCTCGATCGAATATCAGTATCATGGAAGCATTATGGTGGTATAACAATACACCATCCGACGGAAAGGATATACCTAGTTCAGTACTTTACAAGTACATTCCAGTCGGTTTGGAGATAATCGAAAGAGTTGAAAAGGAGCCGGTTTACAATAAGGTAAAGACAGACTTCGTAGAGCAACAGTTAGTCTGGG
>MQRK01222116.1:0-10075 GCA_001938485.1 Girardia tigrina | reverse complement strand
AAGTTGCAGAGACTCTGGAAATATCAAAATCAAGTGTTGGAAGTCATTTAAAGAAACTTGGATTCGTCAGTAAACTCGATATGTGGTTACCACATGAACTGAAAGAAATTCATTTGGTGAAACATATAGACATTTGCGATTCCCTTTTGAAGCGAAAACAAAGTGATCCATTTTTGAAGCGCTTGATTACGGGTGACGAAAAATGGATTGTTTACAACAATGTGGAACCCCGACGATCATGGACAAAACGTGGTGAGCCTGCCAAAACGATCCCAAAAGTAGAAATTCATCAAAAGAAGGTTATGCTTTCCGTCTGATGAGATTTTAAAGGAATTGTGTTTTTTGAACTCCTTCCGAGGAATGAAACCATCAATTCAGACAGATATTGTGGTCATCTGGAGAAATTGGCTCATTCAATTCAACAGGAACGTCCTGAATTGACAAATCGAAAAGGAGTTGTAATTCAGCATGATAACGCAAGACCGCATACAAGTTTGACCACTCGCCAGAAACTCTTATCACTGGATTGGCAGGTTTTGCCACACCCACCGTATTCTCCAGACTTGGCCCCATTGGATTTTCACTTAATTAGATCACTGCAGAATTCCTTAAACAGAAAAAACATTCGCCAGTGATGATGACATCAAATCGTTATTAGACAGCTTTTTTACTGACAAAGGCAAAGGTTTTTATGAATCAGGAATAATGAAGCTACCGGAAAGGTGTAAGAAAGTGATTGAAAATAATGGACAGTATATCGTGTAAAAATATTTGTGCATCCATGTCATTTTTTGATAATAAATATTTTAGTAAAAAACACAATGACTTTTTGGCCAACCCAATACAAATGTTCAATCGATTTTAGTTCTTTTAAGCAACTGCTTAGAATGGAAACATTCCTCTTAACCTGGACACTAACTCTGACAATATTGAAAATTTATGTGTGATGTGAGCGAATGTTATTGTTTCTCGTTCATATAAACTAAATCTCTATAGAAATGGAGCTGTAAAGTCTTTATTAACAACATCAATATGATTTGTCATTACACAAATTCTTCTAATCACTGTCGCGATATCTGAGCATCATCCTTGTGAGGAATGTTTTGAATTGTTTGTTGTTTTATTTTGTGCATGTTGTACGTTGATTCGGATTGTGTCTCTCCTACGCAGATGGATGATTGGTATTTTCTTTAATTCTTACTAATTAAAAATAATTTAATTTAATTTTAATGTAAAAAGATTTAAAATAATTTTTGAATATGTATTATTTATTTTTTAATGTAATTTAAAATTTAATATAATAATTTAATTGGTACTTTTATAAAATGTTTAGATTTAATTTTAACCAATTAGAATCTATGTAATTAATAATTATTAATAAAACTTTTTCATTAATTGTAAAATTAGTATGAATTCAGAAATATATTAATCAAGAAACTATCGAATAGCGAAAGAGGTTTGAATAATTTTGTCATAACAATTCTGATTGTGATGTTAGCAAGTGTTAAAAAATCATATTGATGTTGTTAATAATCCTGGTTTATGAAAAAAATGGAAAATATTTATAATACAAGTTAATTATCAAAACTCTCATTTGTTAAAATCAAATATAAACATTTTAAAGTAAGAAATACCAATTAAATTAATATATTAAAATTTTAAATTACATTGAAAAATTAAATAACATTTGAAAATTTATATATTACATTTGAAACCTATTTTAAATATTTTTACTTTAAAATTAAATTAAATTATTTTCAAAAAGTAGGAATCAAAGAAAATACCAATCAGCCATCTGGGTTGGATCTGAATCAACACACAACATGACAATTATAAAACAACAAACAATTCAGAACATTCCTCACCGTCTTAATAAATACACCTTTGTACAAGCAAATTAAATATTTCTCTTTTTCTTTTCTTGTAGGCTCATGATACGCCGATTTATTCAGTACTACGTCCTTATCGAAGAATTTTTATCGAAGAATACAAGGTTCAAAATGGAATAGCATATGTTTACTTTACTTTGTCTTTGGTGTTGTGAGGGATATTTTCGAATGATGTTGTGTTTGGCATGTTTTTTGGATTGTGTTTCTCCAACCCAGGTGGAAGATTGATGTTTTAAATGTTTTCAACTGTCGGATTATTTGGAAAAAATTGAAATGTAAATTACAACTTAAAAATTAAATTAATATATTTTAATTAATTAATATATAATAATATTTCAATCAAAATGTTTTAAATCTATTTGAAAGTGATTAAAAATATTTGAATAATGGATTGTTATGTAAATATTTATTTAATCATAAATAAGGTATTTAAAATGAATTAAAATATTTATGAAAATAAATTTTGAATATTTTTGGTAAGGAATTGTAATTTAAATTTGTTTGAATAATTAGAGGTTTAGAAAAAGAATTAAAATTTATCAATCAAGAACTACGAAATTTTTGTGGATAATTGTCAATAAATTTGGAGTTGTGATGTCAATAAAAGTATTGGAAATTATATTAGTGTTTTTAATAGGTTCCATGGTTACATTATTTTTACACACTGAGTTCAAAATGATTTAACTTGATAGTTTTTGTATAAAAATGAAAGTTAGTTTTCATTCTAAATCGGATTAATATAAGGTTATAATGACTGAAGACTTTTAAAGTAATATTCAAATTAACGGTTAAATAAATATGTTTAACGAAATAACTAGAGGCGATTACTCTGACAGATCTCCACTCGTCTGTCTGTTTGCTTTAGATTTATTAAATGTTGTTTCGAATCACGAGATAACTCTACTAGAAATAGTATACATAAAGATATGAGTTATACTTCAGGAAGTCAACCTTTACATCATACACTTGCAAGAACGGCCCTGTAATAATTATTTATGAGGACATATTTTTCTATCTTTTTATCTAAAATTTCGACGTGTGTTAGAAATTTCTCTTTGCTTCTAATGTGAGTTTCCTCTATTATTATGTTTTTATTTTATTAATGAGAACCAGTTTTGTTTTAACAGTGGTAAATAACTTGATTTTGTTAACTAATTGATTTTTTAAAAATGTTAATTATATATAAAATCGAAATAATCTAATCAAACTCACAGATAGTTTAAGTCATAAATAATAAATTTAACCCTTGATTTCATTTTGTAGCAGATTTGCTACAAACAGTTATTAAGTATAGGCAGTGTCGTAAACAACGGCGTTTTTGAAATTCGTGTATTAATATAAACACTATTGATAATCCCCTCCTTTCTCAAGAACAGCGCTTTTCGTCCTCTCTCCATGAAATGTCGGCAAATTGTGTGGAATAAATTCCTCTCATTCTTCTTTTGTTTCATACTTGTCTTTTCTAAGCGCTTCCAAACGTGGGAAGATGTAACGGTGGCATAGATTGCAGTCTAGTGAATACGGCGCTTTCTTTAGCAACTTCGCACCTTTGTCCTGAAAGTAAGTTGTCATTGCTAGGGATGCATGCGGTCGCGCATTGTCGTGAATGAGATGCATGTCTTGCATTCGTATTGTATAGGGGAACATGAAATTTGCAAAGCTGGCTTCCATTTCATTGAGAAAAGTGATATAGAGGTCAGAATCAACACTTTGGTTTCGATACAGAACCTTGAAGTAGCGATGGCCACGAACACTCACTGTGACAATGTCCATAAACATTTTCTCCATATGACCTCTTCGAGCTGTCTGGATTTGATCACCACCTGGTACGACCCAGCTCCCAATTTGGTTTCTTGGTGGAAGATGTCGGCAAAGAACCATTTCTCGTCTATCGTCACCAAATTCTTTATGACTAATCTCAATTGGAGGGCTTCCAGCATGTCGGTTATTCGCTCGATTTGGATGACCTTGTTTGCTTCCGAAATGGGATGTGGAATCCAGCGCATCAGCATCCATTTTCTGTTAAGGTCTTCCGTTAAAATTCGATGCACCATTTTCATTGACATATCCAGGTCAGCCGCAAGGTCACGAACTGTTCTTGTTCAATTTTCTTTTAGGGCTTCTTCGACTTTGTTGATACCTTCTATTCTTTCAACACTTTTCTGTCTTCTACTACCAGAAAACCAGGTTATACGGTGATTCAGAGAAAACACGGTTTTTTTCGACACAGCCTATATTTGGTTCAGAAACGCTAACCAACACATCTGTTAAATCAGTGAAACGCTTAATGTGCTTTGACGCAAATATTAAAATAAAATTATGAAAGGAAAGGAAATATTTCACTCATTTTATGTAATTTGACGTAATTTTTAAAATAACATCATGAAATGAAGGGTTAATATATTTTCTTAAAAATTATTATTTTATTAATTGTTATTAATCGATTGTTTACACACTTCCAATGTTCATGAACCACTTGTTAATTTACTTTTGTTTTAAGAATATTCAAGTAATCTGTTACTCTTATCTATTCTCCAATGTCTGTTTGATCTTGGATCTGTCGTACAAGACCAATTATTTGTATCAAAATTAGTAAAATTTGTGGTCAATTCTCTACCTTTATTGATCCCGAGAGATTTGTGTGAATCTAAATACGGTTCGCACTTTTACGTTAAATTCGAAGTTTTGCTGCATTTATTAAAAATGTGCCAGTTTCTTGAATTTAAAGGCGATTATGGACTTAAGTCTGTCCTGTTGTTCGCGCAGCCACTGCTCATGAAACTGGACGATGAAGCCGAATCCCTTCCAGGAGAGATGCAACAGCAGCTCAACAAACTGGCCGGTTTTGAAAAGTTTCTCATGTAATGAAAATAAAGAGATTCCAGAGCCTTATTTAATTTCAATCTTAATTATCAATTTAAAAAAAAACAAATTTGTAAAATATTAGTAGTTTCAACTAAATTTGCTTCAATATCTTAATCACTGTCTCGCTCTTTGTTTTTAATAAAAGACGAAAAATGATTCCCCTCAAGGGATAAGATATAAAGTCTATTAGTAAGTAAAATTCTACTGTTTTTCTCTCGAGGGATTCGAGGTTTTCCGTGTATTAAATATACTTTTGCAATGATTAGAGACTGTTTATATTTGAATCAATTGTCAAATTGCATTAATGTTTTTGTTTTAATTTAAATGATTTCATTTATTAGTGACGTAGAACGTATGAATTAATACACGAGTTAATCAGACTAGATTAAAAGCAACGAAACTTTTGCTGAATTTAATTGATATAGTTTGCAGAAATGATGGAAAGAGTTAGAAAATTTTGGAAAAAAGTCTCTGAATAGTTATTATTATTTCCACAGACCTGACATTATTTGAAGAATAATAAAGAAATTATTTTATTATTTCTCCAGAAATTGTATAAATAGCTTAGTTTAATCATAATTATATTCTGCAATTGTTTAATTGATATGACAATTACTTTTGCTTGTAATCTCCATTATTTATATATTTTCGTAATCCTTCGCGTAATTTAATAATATAATCAGCATGTTCATGACAATTGCATTTTACAAATAATAGGGAAAATATATAAAATAATTTGCAAATAGGAACCCAATTGTTTGTAAGAAGAAGAATGTAAAATTTTATTATTCTTGTGGTTTCTGTGTTTTATAAAAAAATGATAATTTTTATTTGTTGTTTGAATAAAGAAACATTTCCTATGCTATTGATAAAATACAAATCTCTCGGTTATTTATTATTTTCGTTTTTTATTACTAATACATTACTTTTATTAATATCGTTATCATGAAGATCTTTTTAAAACATTTTTTACGTTTTTTAATGGAGAATTGTTAAAATATTCTTTTAGTCATGAGATGATGCAGTCTTCAGGAAATTATTGTAAATTGAATTATTTCAAATTATTATTCAATTACTTAAAATATTGTTGTTTTCAATTGTATTAAAATTTTGAGATTTTAAAAAATATTGTATCTAGTCCTTTTTTATTTATTTATTAATTATTGGTAAATATTATTTGAACAACTATTTACTATGAGTCACGTTCGAAAGGACAAGCCATGAGATTTAGATTATTGTAATTTTGATATCTCTTATTCTGTAAAATTAAAAGTATTTTATGTCATTAAGAATTTTGCTAATCTAAAAACACAATTAGTATAGCTAATATTATTAAAATTTAGACAGAGTTCCTATTAAAATAAAATTCAGTACATCAAAAATTATAAAAAATCTATTGACTTTTTAGAATAATTATATTTGAAACATCAAAAGATCGGGGTAACTGAATTCCAGAAATTCGCAGTTCTTGTTTCGAATACTTTCATAGAGATTTACTTTTTTAGAAGAGTATCATATTATACATCAATGCTGTAATTTTTAGTGTTTTATATTATTGTACACTTTACTATTCGACACTTATCGTAATTTAAAATTTATGTTTAATGAGTTTCATAATTTGTAAAAAAGTAAAAATCAAGATTTTTTTTGAAAATGTACATACGAACTTACGAAGCTTTAAACAATTTAAGATCAATAAAGTTTATCTGTAACTATTTTTCTATAGTGTTACGAAAATGTGAATTTCACAATTAATGCTATTGTTCGAAATATAAATTTAGTCCTTATGTATTCATATTTCGTTATTGTTATTTATCTTTTAAATATGCCCCTGGCCAAAGAAAATTCCAATCAGAAACTTTATTTATTAGATGATAATATTACTGATTTGTTTTTTATTCCTAAATTGTTACCGCTTACATATACAGTCAACCCTCATGATAACGTAACCATTGGTTTTGAGAAAAATTTAACGGAAGGCAAGGGTGACGTTATATCGATTTCAGTCAGTATACACAGTGTAAAACTACAGATATATTTACTAAGCAAACATTCACACTAAACACACAGGATGAATCATATAAACTTACACTTTTGCAAAGAAATCAGTGAGTTTTGTATGTTCTTTGTGAATTAATGGAGATAGAATACAGTTGTTTTAGTGTAGACGTGGTGTTTTCAACATCTGAACGTGTGGTAACATCAGAAGACTGAAAATAGCGTAACAGAGTTTCTGCAGCTGTTTTTGCTTCTAGGATCATTGGTAGTACGAATGTGGAGGATGACATCGCGTAGCTTCACTTTCTTCTTCTTCGTGTACAGGAACCACAGATAGAAGTTCATTATCAGAGAAAAACCACCTCAGTTTCTAGATGAGCGTCAGCATTAGTGAATTCCTGGAGACTCATGAGTTCTGTAGAAGGAATGTTGAATATGAGGCTTATTCGCTGAAAGAGATTACCAAAGTCAGTGGTATCTACACAAATAGAGTATTAAATAAAAAGGGGAAGCATTTTTTGCAATCTACTCTTACCAGTGAGGTTTGCTTGCAAACATTGAAATCGAATGTCAACATGGCGCCAGCAGTAAATGATAGTCTGTGAGGAAACTGCATCCATTTCCATTTTGCTGAAGTTCAGGGCTTGAGAATGGTTGATCTTAACAGGTTAATTAGAGTCAGCCAAATCCAACATTTTTCTTAGATGCAGTTTTTGACACTGGCATTTAAAGCTCTGAATAATCCCGCTTGTTTGTGATTTGCAAGCTAATCTGGTATATAAATTTAACCGTTTTCATGCGGCTGTCCTTTTTAAAGGACACTCATATAAATGACAGTAGTCGTGACCTACTACTATATTTTTTCACTTAAACACGATTTTCTGATTAAGTAAGCATTTCTCTTTCTATTGATATCAGTACATCACGTAAACAAGCCCCTATTTCTGCTCCATTTGATGACAAAAAGTTATTGACAAAAAAAGACAGAATGCCACCAGAAGGCGAAATTTAAGTGCATTCAGTGTTCTGTAACTCTTCATCCTCTTTGCTTTCATGCACATCACACTCGCCCACAATAGCTTAGTGATGCGTGTTATTTATATTATTACTGTGTATTAAAAAGTTTAGTACTCTAATAATACGGCTGTCCTATAAAAAGGACACCTATTTTTCTCTCTCGGTATTGATTGGGTCGCCGATTTAACCACATAATTTTCTTAGTTAGAGCATATATAGATTGTTTTAAAAGTTTTTACACGAAAGGCAAAGGTTTAATGGGGTCCGCATGTAAACGGTTAATTGTCACGGGTGTCAAAACTCGTACATCGGAGAGACAAATCGTCATCTCAAAACCCGGATTAGCGAGCACTCGCAAATGAGTCGATCGAGTAAGGTTCTTGATCATTGGTTATTTTGTAAGGATAGAACCTCATCCATTTCAAAAGATGAGTTTTCTGTTTTACAAAAGGGTTTTGATTCACATTACGAACGACAGTTTTGTGAATCTCTAATAATAAGACATTACAACCCATCAATTAACATTCAGAATGGGCAAAGTAAGGTTATTTCAATACTTTAAATTTTTAATTAAAATATTTACTGCCATTATTATCCAATAATATTTTCATAAATAATAATGTTTAATTTCTTTGTCACCTTTTAAAGTAAATTATATTTATCCGAAAATTGCTGATGATGATGTATGTAAACATCGAAACATGTCCAATAATTATATAAATAAAGCTTTAATCAAATTATATTTTCGAAATACTAAACTTGCGTTCACAAGACTCTAATATATATATATATATATATATATATATATATATATATATATATAATATATTGAAATTTTTATTATTACATTAATGATTAAACATTTTATCGTTTACTTTTAATAATCTATTGAAAACTTGTTTACAATTTAGTTACATTTATATTCACACAAATTATCATATAAAAATTAGACAAAACAAAGCAGTAATAATATAATAAATGTATAATTTAGTAATCTTCATAGAAATAATATATTTTTAAGACGTTTCAAAATAATTTTCACCACAAATAAATTTATGGAATGATAATTGGCCTTGGAATATTGGCCCTCTCGACGGATATCCAGGACCATTGCAAATTGTCAAAAAAAAGTAAAAAAAAATCGTTTGATCAATAATTAGTAGCTATAGAAATATACTTAATTCTGGGGCAGGATTTGTGAAATATTAAATGTTATGAATTAAATTACATTCTTAAAAACATACATGTGTCAGGTCGGGAATTCTAAATATCATTCATAAGATTTATCAACAGGCACAAACATTAATGAAGTCTCCTCAACATATTCTAGCATCAAAACGTGTAAGTGTATATGACAATATATTTACTGCTCTTCCATTTAACGATTCAGTTAAACTTACTATTTACGATCATCGTAGAAACAACACAATTTTTGCAAAAATAACAGAAGCAATTTTATCCGTTTCTTAGATCTTGTTTCCAAATATGACTGCTCAGATACACTGGAACATGCTTCATTCGATGGACTCTCAAACGAAAACCGTTACAGTGTTTTTCAAAACGTTTTTAATATTTATATTGCCGGTTGAATTTGTTCCTCTGCAGAAAAATGTGTATAAACTTTTCCCAAATAGAACGTTTAAAGAAACGTTACGAGAAAGATATTATCTTGCAACATTGTTTACATGCAGGCATTATTCTAACGTGTAGTTGAGACAAAAATGTGTAGTTGAGAAAGTGTTTTGTGCAGTTGAAAAATTAGCAACGTGTTATTCGTCGATCGACTATCCCATTTCTGACAAAGTATTTTAGTGAAAATAGGAATCAATTGTTGTTGGTGACCAGCGTATAATACAACATATATTCTGCACACACACATACATGAAGAAGCATCTGCAAAAATGTCCATCATTAAAAGACTCGCTGTTTTATTGCCGTCGAACTCTCGGATCCATCGCCTTCCATATCTTCATAATGATTAGCGTAGGATGCCTCTGAGAAGATACCATTGTACCACACTTGCTCTCTTGCTTTGGGTGTGTCTTTATGTTGCCGGGCTTTGTTGTTAATCCACAGTTGCACTGCCTCTCTTGGGTCCTAGTTTACAAGAGAAGGCCAATTGTGATACACGTAAAGATACTCATTCTTGGAATCAATTTATATTTTTATTTACACAAATGCATTGTTAGTAGGGGAAAAATGGGCATTCTCCCCACATGACCCCCCCCCGGGGGGGGGGTCACGGTTGCCATGGCAACGGTCGCGATCACCATAGCAACGGTCGCGGTTACCATGGCAACGGTCGC
>MQRK01222115.1:11295-26034 GCA_001938485.1 Girardia tigrina | reverse complement strand
TGATCGATTGTTACTAAAAAGCAGTAAAGAGGAAATAGCAGTTACTAATAGCAGTAATTCAGAAATCCGCCCCACGTTTATGGTTAGGTATAAAATTTCTCACATGTCTAGAAAAAAAAATAATTTCCTCTTTTTAGTGCATTGGTAATGCTTGAAAAACGTGATTGTTTTTATAAAAATTTTTTTTATTAATAATATTATTTTCCTCTTTTTAGTGCATTGGTAATGCTTGAAAAACGTGGTTGTTTTTATAAAAAATTTTTTTATTAATAATATTATTAATAAATCTTTTTAATCGAAAGATATGTTTATTCTACGTTTATTTATTAATTAAAACTCTGTGAAAAGCCGGTTCATAGGTTGTTAGTGCCGTACGAAAAAGTTCAGTTGAATGTTCATTAGTTAGTTGGGAACGGTGTTTCGATTAATTAAAATTCATTGTGGAATACAAAGATTCACAAGAGTAAATTGAAGCGAAAATTAAAATCAATTTGCATGCAATTTTTTTTAAAGTATCACATTTCGAATCCGGTACGATTTTACAAAATTCTATGATAGATTCAGATGATTTATGGTGCATTCATAATGCCCGATCCTCTTGAATTTCTATTAATTCCATATTTGCAACAGCTTTGTTAGATAATAAATTCTTTGGAAATGTAAATTTTTCGCTCATTATATCAATTTGAAATAGATGCACATGTAATTCAACACACTATCATAAATATCTTCATTTTTTTCAAGAGCCACATTAAAAAGTTAGAACTACCGCAGTTTGGCCATGTCTGTTATATATTGTAGATGGAAGCACGTCATATTTTATGCCGAGATGAAACCTAACTGGCTCTGAGACTAATTGAGGTGCAGGCTAATGAAACAGTTAGACAGGTTAAACATTTAAACGGATGAAGACAATATAGGTGGTGATCTCACAACAATTGTTTCAAATGCCAAAGAAATTTCTCATCCCATTGACTAAGAATTCTAAAACCAAAGTGATAGCGAATATAATTAAATAGAGTAAAACGAAAGTATTACAAATCACAAGTAACAATGGGAAGATTATTCCAATTCAGAAACATTTAAACCAAGTAAAATCAACTTTTATGACATTTTGTCCATCAGATGACCCTGGATATATCTTTGAAAAAGTTTTTATTGATTCAGTTTTTAAGCTATTTGTTGAAGAAATAAATCCTTATTCTGGCCAGAAAACCCTCGATTATTCAAATGCAACAGTCGTAGACATCAAATAATGTTTTGACTTTTTAATTTTGACTTGATATTACCGTTTACTTAAGGAAACTCTTTACTGGTCATAAAGAGAATATTTTGTATTGAATTAGTGAATCAGCATATATCTAGAGATCAAATTTGGGAAATAAAGGGGATATTTTATTTTTATAGCAATCGTGAAGCAGCATCAATCAAGAACAAAGGCTTCAAATTAAGGCACTTGTATTAAGATTTTAACAGAAATTAAAAAATATCGTGTTCATATCGGGTACTAATCAGTAGACATAGATTCAAAATTTGATCCTGAAAAAGGGACATTGCTAGGTAAATAGAACGATAATATACCTATTTCGATTGCATATAATTATACCACTAATCAAAAAGATAGTACTGTTAAACAATAGGAAAAGAATCCAAATAATTACTAAGCTCAGACTTATGTGGAGGTACCTACTATATAATAAAGACATATAACCAAGGCATGATGGAGTTGACCAAATGGAAAGCTTTTTGAACAGCTATCGTTGTGGAAAATGCTCAAAGAATGATACTAGTTCATAGTTACAAATATGATAGATATTTTAATCTTTTTCATCTCCAACAGTTGGATAATCCAAAGGAAACGTCAATCTTGGAATTACATTGTAATAGTGTAACTAACTAAATTTTTTCAATTGAAGACGTTTATGTGTAGTTTGGATAAGTGGTTTACTGGAGGTGAATTTGGTGGAATGTATGGTTTGAGAGGTTGTTTTGTTAGATTAATTGTAAATAGTGCTTTTTTAATTTATTTGTGATTGTCTAAAAAATAAGGCATTTTTTATAAAATATGTGTTAGTTTCAATTCACAAACCACTGATCTTGGGATTGGAATCCCTAATTGTGATATATATATATATATGACATTAAATATATTTCAGAATTTATTTCGTTGCTTTAATATCTTCTAAATCAAAATATGATTCTTTATTTATATCTTGCTCAGTCAATGCGGACGCTTTTTTTTTTGGTTGCTTCAGAAGTCTCGACTTTTCAGTAACCCGTCTTAACCAAAATTCAACATAAATACCATAATATAGGATATTATCATTATATTAGAAAGCATGACATATCTAAAAAGCTTCAGAGATAATCTTTTTATGTGAATTACAACAATAAATAAATTTTAATGGAAACAAAATAAGATTGAAATAAAAATCATAAATTAATAATGGTAATACTTTCCACCCGGTTAATCTGAAGCAAAATTAGACAAAAATTCAACAACTAAAAGAGCCACAGATATATAACTTTCAATAAACGTGGTTATCATTACTTCTAACCGATCCTGCTGGATTGATGAGAGAAGCATTTTTTGATAAACATAAGATAGTGTCGTTTTGAGATGGGCAGTTGAAGTTTTGAGAAATAAACAATATAGATAAATTCAATAAAATTGATGAGAACAAATATGTACATTGAAGAGGACTTTCGAAATTCTAGAATAAGTTATTCTTGTTGAGTATATCACATTAAAATATGATATCTTTACATGATGAATTGAAGAATTATTTCGTTTAAGGAGGGGGAAATAGTGAGGTGCATTTGACTAATTCCAGGAAAACAGGATGTACTGTGATATTGAATATTTCATTGGAATCAAAATTTAGAAAATCTATCTTAATTTTGGAAGACTTAAAAAGATTCTGAAATGCAGATTTCAATATTATTTTGTATAGCAAACATCGGTATCTTAAAAATTGAATCTAATCATGTCTTATAACAACTAAGCCTTTGCGAATTGCAAGACACTCAGTAATTGTTCTGGATTAAAAAATGTCTTTTTGTAAATAATAAAAAATTGTATATAAACAAAAAAACTAATTTTTGAATAAAATAAAATTATTTAGTCGCTTCTTTTGTGTTGTGGTTTCATTTGAAGAAATTCGTTATTCAATTAGTATTTATCATTACGTTTGTACAAAAATACAGTAAAATTGCGAGAGTAAACAATTCGATTTATTTTATGAAAGGAGACACAATATTCAGAGATACCGAGATATAATAATATTTGGTGATTCCAAGGAAGTAAGTGATGATGAGCAATGCAAATGACGAACTTCATCGAAGAATGAAGTATTATTTGTCTCACAGATTTATCCACTCGAACATGTTCCGTGTAAGCGACCATGAAGACGGACCTCGCATTCACAGAGTGTCTTCGCAATCTGATCACTAATCTGACAGAGAAGACCGCTGTCGTCCACAGGGCACTTACGAGGCTTCACAATTTTCACGTCAGCCAAGTCGATTATTGACGGGTACAGTGGAATCGTGAAATTTTTGAGTGCCTCTGCCGAACCAATCGATGGTGCGACCAGTCGAGAGTTTTCTGAGACGTTAAAGTTGTTGGAAAAAAGATATAAAGGGATCGTTGTTGAGTGATGGATCGATAATTCTTTGACCGTCTCACAGTGAGTATTAGGGATCGATTTGCCGGAATGTCACTCAGTAAGAAGGTGCATAGTCCCAGAAATCCCAAAAAAATCAGTAATTATAATGGATTTTTAAGCATCTCACAGAGAAAAAATATTATCAATCAATTTAAAAACAAGTGCTTTGAGTAAATAACTTTAGTACCTAAAACAACTTATTTACAATCATTTTATGTCGTTATGAATTCTGAATTTAATACAATTTTAAGAAAAGATTAGGAAATCTATGTCGAAATGGAAGGTTCAGAAGACCATCAAGGGTTCATATTCTTTCTTTTGTTTCAAGAAGTAATAATAATATCGTCTTGACATCCATGGTTATTGTATTCGAAACGTGTGGTAAATAAGATGGTCAGTATATCTCGAATCATCTGAAATTAAACATTAATAAAAAAAGAAAATAGTCAGAAAAACTTCGGAATATAACTATTTTTTGAGGGTCTTATAAATGAGAAAATCTTATACCTATTCCACGACGTTGGTGGGATTCATTTCCTGAACGGCATCCGACAGGTCAGGCTATATATTTTTTCAAATTCATAAATTTCTTTTACAATCCTTCAAAATTGTGTAATTTAATCAAGTTAAAAAACCAGGTACAAATCAGTTCATCGAAAAAACCTTTTTTCCTGTCTACCAAAGAAGACGATACCTTTCCACCAGGTAAGCTCAAGATTACAATTTAGATCTTGGTACTTTCAACGACTGGGAATGTTTTTTATTTTTAAATTAAATTTAAATTAAATGCAACAAGATTTTTTTTCAGAAAATTTGAGCAAATTTTTTTCATGTCTTTCTAAATTGTCGTAAAATGAAATTAATTTATTTTATTTTCAAAACAAAATGCTTAATTAATTGAAATCTGAGCAGGTCCAATGAGTCACATAGATGAAGAGGCTGTCAACCGGTCGCGGTGTCCGTTAGATTGGGTCTCCGTTTTGCTTTTAATGGAAATGCTGACCAGCAACGATTGAGTGGCCGTAAAAAGATACGGTTCGTTGATTGTTGATATTCAGATTTATCTGACGTGTAAATTATGTTTTTTTTATTTATTGAAAATTTTTGCTTTTGTTTTGATTTTCGTTGCAACAGTCATCATCACACATTTGAGATAATGTTGATGATTAAGTGTATTTCAGTGAATATTTCCTACCCATTTCACCAAGTGAAATCAGTTGGTAAATTTATGAAAATAAGTAAATGACAACTAAGAAAGAGCAGAAGGTTGAGAAGGTACGTTAAAGTCACTTGGAAAGTTACTTAACAATTACTTAAAAAGATACTTAAATGTTTGGTTTCTGACAGTTTAGGTTAAATTTTAAATAATTTTAAGTTTTAAATTTAATTTCTCTTTTATTTGCCATATTTATAAAATATTTTTAATTAAGACGATTTTGAAAACAACAAACACGACCCACCTATATCAGTGTTGCCTTTGGAAGCCTTCAGAATATACTTCTTCAATTGGTCGTAAATAATGAATATAAATATTCAACTATGAAAATTTAACCATATAATGCGTCGTGATTCATATTTTTTTACCTAGTCACATTTTTTGAGTATTTACGTATTGTGAATCTATAAACAGTATATATGGAAGGATTAGTAACCCGCCGGCATAGTTGCACTCTGTTTAATCGACGAAAATGACAGTTCATTAAGTGCCATCAACATATTTTTATTGAAAAAAATTGCGTATTGTAGGGTTAAATTGTTTGATGCATTTCTTCTCAGTAGATAAATTTATTAACTTGATTTATTTAAGTTTTTAACCCTAGAACCCTTACCGGATTGTACCACAACCCCACATCAAATTTATCATAAGTCGAAAATTTGTGTTGAATGTAATAAATAAAGTATATAAATATCATATTTCAGGTATTTTAGTTTATTATTACCACATAAGATTATTTAAATATTAAAAATATATTGGGGTATTGGTGCACCCCGGGTAAGTGTTAACAATTGCTCAATATGCATAAGAGTTCTAGGGTTAATATCGACAGTTGATTTCTTAAATTTAAAATTCGTTGATGCGTCCTAATTTCGCTGGATAATTTCCAAACGGAAAATTAAAATTAACCATTATTTTATTGTATTTATTAAGAACACCAACATGGGTTGTCGAACTTTTATTTTCAATACAGTCAGAATTTTCTTTTGGACAACTCTCAGCAAAACTTTCGTAATTCGACATCGTTCTAAATTGATAACTTTTAGTTAATGTTTTTTAATAAACAATTATTCGAACAAATTTTTCATTATTTTCAGATTTTATTTTTAAAGTTCAAATTTTGTAATTTTAGAAATAATTTTATTTACATATTAATTTTATTTAAAAATTATTTTATGGAAAGTTTAAAAATATCTTATGCTGTACTTTAAAATGCAAATTATACTCGAATAATTATCTATCATGAACATCCAAAATATCAATTTTCCATCTGGGTGGGAGAAACACATTTCCAAATACTAAACTCAACATACAAAATTCAACAAACCAATTTCAACATACCAAATTTAAAATATTCCTCACAGTATTGAAAGACAGTACCTTCAGACCATACCCATTCGAATATTGTTTGAGTCTCGGGAAGAATCGAAAGAGGAATTAAATTATCTTACAATTTTATTACATTATATTGTTTCGATTTACTAAAGATGACAACTTCAAATGATAAGGCATTAAAGTAAAAAAATTATGAATAACTTATGAATGTTTCCTTCTCCTTTCTTAATTCTACCTTTCCAAACCTATCAAGTTTATGCTTGAAGGATAATGTTTCGAGAAATAGATCTTGTCTTGATTATGTATTAATCATTTTCCTGTTTTCATTAGTTATTGTTATTATAAATTAGTAATTTTCATTTCACTAATCGAGATTAAAATACTTGAAAATAACTTTAAATAGATTTACCAAATAATAAATCTAGATAAAAATAAATGTTTAAAATTAAAAATCGAATTAAATATTATGAAATATTATTTCTAATTTTTTGAAAGATTAAATAAGATTAAATTAAATATTATTTTTTTTCATTTTGAGAGCTTTAAAATAAAAATATAATAATATGATTTTAAAATAAAAGATTATTTAAATAATAGAAATCAGCGAAACAATGGCTAATTTAGAAAAAGGAGATAGAAAAATTGTTTGAATTTTGTGTACAATAAAATTACATTTTGCTTATCTTATAATTGTTATTTTTATAAATGACTTCGCATATTGATATAATTTTGTTTTTTTAATTTATTTTGATATTAATTAACAATAATTGACAAAATATTTTATTGTTTCTAGGTGGAGAGGATCATTCGGTCATCACTTCATGCTTGCAATACTTCCGAAATTTAGACATTTAAAATTCGATAAATGTTCAAATTCTCCAAAGACCATCCACTTAAATGTTCTATCTTTCTTTGTATTCTTTTAATTTTTATTAGATTTTAAGGAAATACAACAGTTTAAAATGTGAGAAAAATTATTGTTTTGTATGAAAAAAGAAAAATGTAAAATGAAAAAAATAATTTTAGTTTATGCAGAAAAAGAAAATTTTAGTTTTCTTCATACTCTAATGTGAACCTCACATCCTATACAGGTATTAAGCCAAGCGACTTTTTAGGAGGCCTGGGACGCTGATGGTTTCAAAAAGCTCTCCCCCTGATGCAGGGATTGACATGCTTAAGCTCCGTCGGCGGACCGGTTTCGCAACACCACTCATCAAGATTAAAAATCAAGAATCCTTACGATGCAATCTACCATCGACTATGAGGTCACGACTCCCCACAGCCATGGCACCCATATTATGTAAGCTACATCCTTGTAAGTGGATTGCAATACAATATTCTGTCGGTACAGATATCGGCTAGTTTCAGACACTTTAATCTAGAGACGGAGTCGAACTAATTCTAGTTTCCCATGGATACATCATGGAAATATGTCTGCCTGACTTGCAAAGGGAACCCTGATACTCTAATGTACGCGTTTTTACACTCATGACAATTAAATTTATAAATTGGATTAGCTTGCAATCCACAAATCGTTTTAGATTTATTTGAGAGGAAGCCTTGAGTTATATATATATATATATATATATATATATATATATACCCGGATAAAGGTTTGTAATTCATTTTTTTCACTAGATAATTTTAAATGTTGTAAAATCATTATAAACTCCTACTAAATATTAAAAATTTGAAATTGTCTCTTCAATAAAATTTCTTGGACATTTTAATCACGAATTAATAAACAGTAAATAAATATGTTTTTCGTTGTTTCTTAATTATTTGCCAATAGAATTTGTTATTTTAAGTTTTATCAATTAAAGAGATCCGCCCTCGCCATAAGCTGTTTCATTGAATCATGTAAAGAATTCGAATAATTGTGTAACATTTTTTTTGTAAATATAGGAATCATTTATTGATAATTATTACATTTTTTTATTTTTATTAATAAACTATGAAATTTTTTCATTTATTGTTTTGCTTTCAGTGTGATAGATGAAAATTATCTTGAGCTATTTCATAAAATTAAATCTTTAGAAATGTATTTTATTGAAATCGTGAACAAAGTCAATATTGAACATTTACAAATTTATAAAAACTACAACACATTAACATTAGTTAACAAATTATTGAGGAACTACATTTTCCTTTTTCACAAGAACCAGTTTCTACATTTCCAAATATAAATTCCAAATATATATATATATATATATATATATATATATATATATATAAATTTTAATTTAAAACTGTACAATATAGAAGGGTTTTTGTAAGGTTTCCAGCTGGATGTAACCTAAGAAAATGTGGGTGAACACAGTACAGTATAACATTTTTATTTTTAATCAAAAATTGTTACATCACACATGCACACTGGATTTAAAGGTTTAAGATCAAAAGAATGTCTCAACATCATAAAATGAAAATTCATTGTAATCTTGTAGAGCGTCACAGTGATGAAATTCTTCATCTATTGCAGAAATGACTTCTTGTTCCTTTCCAATGCGAGATAATACACGCCGAAAACTCTTGCGTTCTTTCCATGCTTGCGCAATAGCAAGGGAATCTTCGTTGGACAGTTCAGGTGGACCGTTTAAAGAAACATTCATTAATGC
The DNA here is from genome assembly GCA_001938485.1 of Girardia tigrina. Lineage (NCBI taxonomy): Eukaryota > Metazoa > Platyhelminthes > Tricladida > Dugesiidae > Girardia > Girardia tigrina. The sequence goes on along the minus strand of MQRK01222115.1, from coordinate 17,200 downwards.
CTGCAGTGTACCTTGTTTAATACGATTAAGAATGGATGTCTTGACTCGCTTGAGCGATGAAATTCCTCGCTCCGGCCAAGCCGTTGATAAAGAAATTGTATTGGGACAGATTTGCTCATAGGCTGGACTTCGAATGATCTGTCGACATACATCACCTGCATTTCGTAACTGTTTGAACTCAGACATGAGTAAGCGTTCTCTTAGGAGAAACCATTCAGCTTGTAGAGTTGATAACGCTGTTAGTAATGAGCCAAACTTGTCCCTAAGGCGCGAAATTGCATGTTCTCCATATCTCTTTCGCTGAATTGCATCACGTGGGACGATAGCTCGGTCAAAGACTTTGAATGATCTTAATAACTCATATTCTGGAAAGCGTTTGTGTATTTGCTGTATCGTGGCTTCTGCGTAAGCTATTGTTAATTTATGCATTGTCTCCTTTTCATCATGATTGAGGTCCGGAATGTTGTGAATAAACACTTTGTATTTAGGCCAACATTGGCGCACATTCTGCCATGGTCTTTGTTCCAGTGCCATTTCTTGAAGATTGTCAGTACATAGTTACTTAGATGGATCAATCTGTGCGAATTTTAGGTCCCCCTTTTGAAAGGTCATTGACAGTGTAGTTAAGTGCGGCAGAGCAGCTCCCAAAACATAAAGTGTGAACAACAATTCAATCTTCTGCAACTTTCGAACTAACCCAGCCGCAGTGGGCTCCTCTCGTTCTTTTGCGAAGTAGTTCAGGAAATAATGTACGGGATTCAGTTCACAGAGTGCTGCATCCACGGATGCTTTGCAGCTCACCCACCATGTTTTACATGCTCCTTGAAGTTTCCTTGCAGAGGTGCCCAGCAGCATTTGACATTCAGAAAGTTTCACTGTCCGTAGATTGGATCAAGCAAAAAACTTCCATAGTACAACTAGCAAACGCTCACAAGATGAAATGGCGGNCGGTTAAACCTTCTGCTGACTCTGCTGCAGCTAGTGCTAGTCGGTGTGCATGACAGGGAATATCTATCATAGTATTGGGGATCATTTTATCTTGGATGCGCATCGCTAAACCAAATGTCTTACCAAGCATCGAAGCTGCTCCATCACAATTCATTGCAACGTGTGTGTTTAAATCGAGGTTATATTCAGTCTATACTTCTCTGAATGTGTTTAATAGATTCTGACCAGTCGCTCCATTAGCATCTATTGATCGCATTTCGAGAAATCGCGTCTGAGGTTCACCAACGTGATCCAAGTATCTAACAAAAGTTACAAATTATGAAAATTTAGCTAGATCACTTGATTCATCCACCATTGCCCAAAATCGTGCTATTTTCCCATTATCTACAATCTTAGCAGTTAGATGTTCTGAAATGAGAAGCATGAATTCAGTACTTGCTGTACTGCTAGTGTGAAGAAAATCCCGAAGTCGATCGTTGCAACTAATTCTGTTTAATAAATTTTGAAGAGAAAGGATTTTGCGGTTGACTTTTTCCTCATGCATGATCCAGTAAACCATGTGAATACGCTGTGCTATGTTCTTGTTGTAGTGGCTGGCCAGATCAAGGAGTTGGGCATGGAAAACGGATCGTAACTGTATTTTCTGTCTCTCAATAGCATCTTGGTATTCGATATAATGTGTTTGCGTAGCATTGATTTGCGAGTTGTTATGTATGCTCCTTTCGTAGCATTTGAATGATGTAAGTTGCACAACGTGCACATAAATCCATTTCCTGGTCCCTCTAGATGAAAGTAATAATTTTTAAGGTCCTTGTCTAAAAATTCTTCTTCTTTTAGTCAGACATGTAGAAATTTGTACTCTCGATAAGTTTTACTTTTATCAGTTGTTGAAACCGACTCTTTTGAAGCACTAGTAACAGCAGATATTGGAGTTGATAAAATGGGTTTATTTGCTTCGCGATATGATATTGATGAAGAGGAATTAGTTGTTGTTAGAATCTCTCGAGTCTTTCATCCTCGGTGAAGAATTGGAATTCATATATCCGAATAGTTGTTAACCCACAATAATAAAATTTACCAATAATCAATTCACAAAAAAAATAAATTCGAGAAAAAGATTTATTGATAAATATTAGTGGCTTCAATTTCACACTTAAATTACAGTCACGCAATGATTCACTGGATCGCTAAAAATTAATGATTATTCAAACAACATATTTTTTGAATCATTAATTTTTCTTAATCGTTTTTTTTAAATTTAATTCATACACAATTTTCTGAGGAACTTTTCGGACAATGAAAAACTTGGACTTTATATTTTCTTTAATTATTAATTTTATAATTTATTGATTTTAGTTGTTTTTCTTTTTTTTGAGAATAAAATTTTATTAAACACTCATTGATAAATAATTTATTTTCTTCATTTCTTGTTAAATCTAAAAATTTCAATTTTCTTAATTTACCCTAACAGTTGCAATAGACGATGATGATTTAGAGAAATAGTCAAATTTTGGCTGTTTAGGTTTACTGGGACGCATTATTTTATTTGCGATGAAAAGGGTAATGATGAATCAGTAACGACACAGAGAAGTAATGGAGCTCCACTGCATATGAATATACAATTGCTTGCACTTAAGAGTAGTGATTCTTCGATTGACTTCGAATTTCTTTATAACAATTGGCCATCTAAAAATAAATAGCCAATTGAAAATTATAAAATAACTGCAAGCAGAATATAAAAATAGCAATGTGCACTAAACAGTAGTGTTAAATATAGAAAAAAATCTCTTACCCCAATACACATCATACATACATACCATGCGTACATACACAAGCGGCTTGTAAAAGGCCGATACACGGTTAATACACACTTGATTTATCGTCACTTAAGAGTACAACCGGCACTTAAGAGTAAAAATTTAAAATTTAAAAAAGCTGTTAAATTACGAACTTTCAAACATTAGCAGTGCTACCAACAATGCATTAAGGTAAATTACTAATAAATATAAATTTTTGTTGAAAAAAATCAGCAGTATGTCTGACAAAACCCAAAGCACGGAGTCTTGTCCCGAAAAAAGATTCGAAAAACTTGATGTTTAGAAAATTTGAAATATAATTAATGATTTTATTTCAGGATATCAAAGATTGACAAAGAAAGGCTAATTCGATAATCGATAAGCCTATAATCGATAAGAGGATTTTCTCACCTTTGAAAGACAATTAGAAATTTCACAATCAGCATGCAAAAATATCAAATAAAATTAAAGAGGCTTAATTTCGTTATGAAAACATAAATGGCATAGGAAACCCATAATTAACAATAAAATAGGCCAAATTATCCTTGAATGTGTTGAAGACAACATTATCTAAAAAATTGTCTCTACACACTCGACTGAGACCAAAAAAAACATCACACATAAAAATCCATCTCAAAAAGAATCATTTCACAAAAAGAAAAAACCCCATTCAAAAAAATGCTACTTGTCTCACTGTTCATAGAAATTTACAACAATCTTCACTGAAATTCAATTAATCACACAAAAACTTTCAAATTCAAATCAACTGTTTGTATGTGAATATTAAAACAAGTTTGTAAATTCAGTATTAAATTAATTATTTTGAAATTTGAGTACTTTTATGGAACCTTATGATTATTTATTTTTGATACAGGATATTGTATCTAAATGGTTTATTGTATTATGTGGTTTTTTACCCTTTAAAATAAAGAAGTCTCACAAACTGTTCAAAATTATTATTGAGTTATTTAACAAATTGTCTCTTGCCCGATCCCTGGTTGTCCTGAAGACCGGGAGGTGGTAGTGTTAGAGCCTTAGTGTCTGATTTGGAATTCAGGGATTTTGTGTTCATGTTCGGTCAATCTATTTTTGAGATTAAATTTTCACAGATCGAAAAGTAATTTTTTATCTGATTCAGTAAAATTTGTATTACATAATTCAAAATAACAGTTCGATAATTTTAAAATTTGAAAAAATTTCAAATAATCAGCAACTGTCGTTCAATAAAATTCAAATAATTACTGTTCGACAATTTGAAAAAATCAATTTTATATTTGACAAATATCTCAAAAAATTAAGTTTCGACAATAAATTTCACTCAAACGTTTGACAAAAATGCTTGATACAATTTTAATTAAATTCTCGAAAAAAATCAGTAAAATCCTCGACTCAGTTTCCACTCTTAGCTTCAAAAATTAGTATTAAAAGGAAATCATATCCTGATCAAGGTTCAATCTGATTGGTTGACCAATCAATAATTGGTAAAAAAATTTCGGGACACTAACTCGGTGCTAATTGACTTAATGATGATAATGATTGAAATTTTGAGTTGAATTATCTTTGGGCAAGTAGAGAAAGGAATTTATAAATAATTATAACGATAGATAATTTATAATTTCAATTCCGGAACAGAATGACTTTCCAATTTTCCCAGATTTCAAAAAACGGGTTAGCTCAAATAGACCTTTTATCTTTAAGAAATAACTGATCAAAGATTTTAAAGATTATAAGACAGACCCATATTTATCCCAATATTAATTATTAATTATGACAGAAAATTTTAAGTGTAAACAAACCATAAATTATTATATTTGGTATTTGCAAAGACTTGTAAGCTCACATTTAATAATTTTGTTTCTTTTTTTTCGATTAAAAATATTATTGATAGAAATATTTTTTTGTCAAAAAAAGTTCATTTTTAACAAAACCAAAAGTTTGTTCCTTTCTCATAAAAACTCGATCAAATTAATATGAAATCAGTTCTGTCGGTAAACCGATGTCATAGAAAATCAAAAATGATTCATGGGTTTGAGGTGTCAAATTTGATAAGTCTTTAAAGGGGCATTTGTCGCTATTTTTCATTTGCAAAACGCTAATTAGCCATAATAAATTCAACTATCATAAATAATAATTAAAATCTGATGATCCCTTTATAGGATTCTTAGGATTTCTTCGAATTTTACTGCCGATCATTTTCTGTTACCCAACTATTTTTAGAATAATATTTTTTATAAATACTTTCATGAAAAATATGTTTTTAAAATTTTTCTCATTCAAAATATTCATTTATAAAAGCATAAAATTTGGGAAGTGATATTTATTTAGGTGACCGAAAAGTTTTAACAAAAATTAAATATTATTTTACAACTAAATAAACAATCAAGATAGAAAGTAGGAATCAATGACGTCTATCTATAAGTTGGTCCATGCGGTACCAATCTTTGGTTTTAGATGATAAAAACTCACGTCACCCGTTTACGACCTAACCCAGATTATTGAAGATGGGCTAAGAAAAAAGTACGCTATGGAACGGAAAAGATGATTGTTTGCTCTGATTTGGTTGAGTGGACGATAAATAAAAAAGACGGTGATTGCACGTATTAGGTTCGTGATTGAAATCAGAATTCATAATTTTGCAAACTTTATTTATACTACAATTTTCATTATTGAAACAAATTTATGAGGAACTATTTCAATTACATAATCCAGATCTAAAAATTCTAAATATACATAATAATATCGATAAATATATAAATATGTTATTTTATTCAATTTTGCTTAAATTTAGATCTTTAAAAATATTTTAAAAATTCAATTTAAACATAGTGATTATTAATAATTTAAACTATAAATTATTTCTCTTTAATAAAAACCTTTAATTTGTTTTTAACAAAAAATTTGCAAAAACAATTTACAACTTTAAGATACAATTCACAAATTTGAAATACAGAAAATATTATTTTTATTTTTGAAATACAAATCCCAAATTTTTAAAATACACAAATATTAATCAATATTTTAATTTATTATTATTTAATAAATATTTTAATTATAAAATTTTTAATATATTTATATATCTATATTTTATCAATTATTTATGGAATTAACTTTTTAAAATTAATTAAGATATTTTTTTACTTATAACTGTTTAAAAACTTTTG
>MQRK01222115.1:352-11245 GCA_001938485.1 Girardia tigrina | reverse complement strand
AATTAACTTTTTAAAATTAATTAAGATATTTTTTTACTTATAACTGTTTAAAAACTTTTGGTTTTAAATATTTATTTTAGAGATTATTTATAACAATTAATTATTTTCAAATTTTTAAAAGAATGAGTCTGTTCTTTTTTTTAAGAATTTAAAAAGATTTTTTAGAGAATTATTTCATTTTAATTAATCGAACATTATTTTTGATTTATTTAAAATATAAATATGATTTTTAAAAATATAAAAAATTTAAAGTTCACCAAAAAGAACCCTGACAGCACGGAAATTGCATTGTTTGTTATAGACGGATTCGATGGCCGTGCCGTACACGAGCGACCCGCGATTCATTGCGATATGGGCTGATGACGACGAAGATTTGAGAGCTGATTGATGGAATTGGATTGAGTGGTCAATTAATCCAATGCTGACCTTGTGGTCGACATATCGGAGCAGTCTGAGTGCCATAATTAGATAGGGATTGATCAAGTAACCGCATTCAACAATGACCCAATCGCTGCGACTCGCGCGCAAACCAAATCGACTGCCGATACTCCGTTGACAAAACTCGATTTTGTAAGCACTTCGATTTCGGACCAGTGGGGATTTTTTGAAGCACTTTTTCTCGAATTTCATCTGGTAAATATCGTTTCAGTCTTGTGGTTCTAATTTACTGTCGATTGTACTGTTTTTCCTTTTTAGACTTCGTGATAATGAAGAAGATTATGAAAAGTAACTCATCAATTTGAACGCCACGATAAAACTAACTAAACACAAAGTCGAAATCGAACTACAAAGTCAAATTTAAATTTGTTTATTTTCATTGCACAAAAAATAATGCTCTGAAACAAATTGTGATTATGACAAACAATAATTAGTTTTTTAATGGAGTGCTGAGACTTTTATAAATAATAGTATGGGATTTTGATTTATCAATATATTTATAAATAATACTGAGTATTGTGAACGCTAATTTAATATTGTTAAAAAATAATTTTGTTAAAGCTTTTTTAATAAATCAATTACAGTACATGTTTCGGAACATTATCCATTAGGGTGGGTCGAAAATTTTTTTTCCTCCAAACATGCCTAAAAAGTTGTGCTTATGCTAGAAAATGAAATATCCGTGCAAAAGACTGCTGTTTAAAAGGGTTTACAGGTCCCAACTTTTGTTTGTCTGTATTAGTACTATCCCAGTAAAAATGCTCGCACACGTGACATTGTAAATTCATCCTGCAAGCAGTCACACGCTTGCAGAAAGACCATTTTTGACATGCTCTATTCACAAGTCCTAAAACAGGAGCATTATGTGATTGTCGCCTTTCCAGGGGAAACATATATCGATCATGTTGTACCTCAAAGTAGTAAAGTTGTGGATATTGGCAAAGAAATCATGTCAATCATCGTTAGCATGCAGTTCTCACTGACCCATCAAGCAATTCTATGCGATAGAACCAATACAAACACAGGAAAAAATAATGGAATAACCAGAAGACTTGAAAAAAGCCTAGGGCGACCTCTACAATGGCTGATATGCTTGTTGCACGCAAATGAATTGCCATTCAGGAAGTATTTTTCAGTCGTCGATGGTGGAGAAACAAAAGGTCCAAAAACGTCATGTGGTGAAATAGGAAGCGTTCTTGATTTTGATCCAAAAGACAAGCCCGTAGTAGCCTTTATGTCCCTTCCTGGAAAGGTCGTAGATATTAGTGAAAATGTCAAGAAAGAATTGAACACTGATCAATTGTATTATTTCCCCAGCGTATGCTTGGCAGTCCAGAAAGGGTACCACAACAACAAGGATGTCCCTTTTCTACAAATGGCACATCCAGGAAATTTGAATCACAGTCGCTGGCTAACGAAAGCTAATAGAATTCTGCGACTATATATGTCCGAAACTGCTCCATCTGAACCTCTCATGCGAAAAGTGAAATTTATTGTCAATTTCTATGTACTGTCATGGTTTTATATAAAGACTCACTCGTCATATTAGTAAGAATGCCATATTAGTACGTAAAATATATACCAACAAATTCACTATGGACCTAATTCAGCCTCTGTCATATAATCAATCAAACCTGAAATATCACATGGCGGAAATCCGGATAGAACTATCGGATAGAACAACTACATGCATCTGCATTTCTACAGATCCGGTTGAAATATGAGAAGGACCTCATGGCAGCAATAAAAATAATAATAAATATTCAGGTAGAAAAATTATTTATTATTCATAAAAATAACCATAACGACGGACCTCCTATAAAATGTTCGTAAAATAGAGATGGAACAAATGGCGCCCAAATTAGCACTAAGCCTGATATTGAAGGAAACATGTCAAAAACTGATATCTGACCAATGTGACTGGAGCGGAGAATTGGTGATTTGACCGAACATTTTTGCTAGTTTCCGAAAAATATAATTAAATTAATTAAATTAAAAGTAAATGATTAAATAAATCAAATAAATAAACAAATTAAAAAATATATATACAATAATAAAATTAAATAAATAATTTCAATTTGGTGAGTTGTAATCACCATTTGATAATTTTTAATTGGAGTTCGAATCGATTGTTAATTAAACTGTGGTGAGCCTCATTGTTTTTTTTATCTATCTAATGGAAATGGAATTTCTCTGCCACTGTGTATGTATGTCTCTTTTTGTTTGTGTGAATGTTTGCATGTTTGTGTGTGTATGATATGTAAATGTGTTGTTTATGTGTGTGTTATATTTTAATTGTGAATTTCAATCACAATTTTTCATATTCAAGTTTTGAATCAGTTTTGATTCGATGTTCAAAAACGAGTTCAAGGAATGTGAATAAATAAATAAATTATTAATAAAAATTTGGATAAAAAAGTGTTTCTTTATTTCAAATAAAAGGGAAAAGAATTCAATTTCAATTTATTAATGGAAAACTTGAATAATAAAATGGCATCCAATATCAGTGACGATGATTTTGAAAACTGTAATTATTGTAAACAAAATAATCTACCAAATATCGATATTATTGCATGTTGTGAAGATTCTGAGAATACAAAAGTTTCTAATGACCAAAATAATTCCGTAAAAATTGATTTAACAATTTCCAGTGATACTAAGACTGTATGTGTTAGTGAAGACTCTTGTAAATTTGAATTGCGTAAACGAGATGGAATTCCGCTCATTATTCTGTTTAATAAAATGAAAAGCACCTTTCAACCGACATGTAAAATGAGAAACAATTCTCTTCCTAAAATATCGCGGAGACACGGTTTCCTGTCCAGTGACATTTCAGATTTATTATCCTGTAAAGTTGTTTGTTGAAAACTATCAATTTGTATACATATTCAATGGCTTTTGTAATTATTTATGTTGTGTTTAAAATATATGGTTATGAATATATATCTTCATTCAAAACCTTGTATATATTGTACATAAGCCATATATTTGTTATACCTGAAATGTCATCTAAATAAATTTTTGTCATAAAAAATCATGTCATACATGTCTACCTTCAAAACCTTATAAACAATAACTTTTATTATATTTAACATATATAATATAACATATAAAATATATAATATAAAAATATATAAGATATAAAATATTCAACGGTGCATTATGTTGACATTATGAATGGACTTCGTTGACATGATGAATGCATAACAAGTGCGTGTTGTTATGTTTGTTGTCTAGAAAGCCTATGTATGTTTTAAGTATATTAGAGGTTTTTATAAGGTTATGTATCATGGTTACGGTAAACAAGGTACTTTTGATAGTTAATACCTAGACTCATGTACTTTAGCAGATTATTTAGATGTTATTTATAATGTTTATTTTAAATATAATATGAGTTTTATACATGTAGTTTTTACATATAAGAGAAAAGGTTATTTATCTTGGTTACGGTAACCAAGGTACTTGTGATTGTTAATGGAGTACATTAAGCGATTTATGAGGTATTGTTTGATGGTAAAAAACATACATATATCATATTGGTTTCTTATATATATACGAAAAAAAATCGATTTTTAAGCACTTTTTTGAGAATTTCAGAAATATTCGTAAAAGTCAATATTTTAGCACATTTTTGAAAATGTTAATATGAAATCTGAATTTACGTATATTGGTTCCTATTCAAGTGCATCAGCACTTTTTTATTGTTCTGCTTCCTTGTACCTCTAAAATCGATGTGCATTTTGTGTAAATATACACATTAAGCTAATTACTAAAAAAGTAATCAATATATGAAATTTCTAATTGCCCTTTCAGATAGATAATCAAAATGTGCATCAAACACATTATATGGATTTTCGACACTAGCAATTTTAAAAAATTTTATGTGTTGATTTTGCACTTTTGCACATGTGCAACTTAAAAAGCACTTGTTAGCACAATAAAAATGTGCGGCACAATGTGCACTATCGATTAAAACTTTAAAAATATCGATTAGGACATCTGGGCATTGTACAGTGATCGATTAGCACTTTTTTCTTTGGTTGTTTTGGAAAGGGTCACGGTTGCTATGGATACGGTAACCGTTACCATGGTTACAACTGCCTTGAATCAGTGTATCCGTTGCTGATGAAAAACGTCCCTTGATTACCGTTGCTGTCTAGGCTAAGGTAATCGAAACCGTTGCTAGGGTGTTCGGAATCGTTGTTATGGTGATCGCCACCGTTGTTAGGGGATTACTGACCAATCAGAAGCGTTTTTAAGTAGTCAAGACCGTTGCTAGGGTACCTGGAACCAATCAGAAACGTTTCCAAGTGAACCGGAAACGTTGCTAAGTGAACCGCGACCGATGCTATGGTAACTGCGGCTGTTGCTATTGTAACCGAGATCGTTGCCATGGCAACGGGTGATCCCCACGGGGGTGGTAACGAAGATACATTTTGCCCTACTATCTTTGTATCAATCTTCTATAAAACGAGTGCCACTGGAACTCTTTCTCGTAATTGTACAAATTCATAAAGTCCTCAATTAATGAAAATGATTTCTCAAATCCGCTTCCAAAAATCCATCGAATTTGGTGATCCTCGAATCAAAAACGTCATTAAGGGGAAATAAAATTTTTGGTCAACAGTCCTTTGACTATTACATTTTGAACTTCTCCTTCAATTTTGGAAATTGTTGTCCGTAATAAATTCATTGATGTCTTGTTATATATTAAAAGCTTGCGGAATCATGTGATTGAGGAAATTTGTGTAGGTCACCATGTTAGAAGACAAAAATTCTACACTAAAAAATATTTTAATAAATTAACATAAATACATACATAATAGTTGTTACAGTTGTGTAATACAAATTTAGAAATTTTCTAAATATGTTGATTGTGTAATATTTTATTAATAATTTTAATTTAATTTTGTAATATCTGAAAAACTGAAAATTAAAACATTTAAAAATTTTATTTTCGTGTATTATGATTATTTTCTCCACGTGATTATATTTGCATCTGTGTTTCGAGTTATCATTTAGGTTGTGAGGACCATTTTTGAATGGTGTTTATTGTATGTTGTCTTTTGTACATTGTCGTTTAACAAAAATCTATAAGATAAAAAAAGTAAAAATAAAAAGTACATTTCTATTTTTATTGAATATTTGGATTTTTATCCAATAAAATATTGTAGAATATAAATAAATAAATAATTTATTCTCATTTAATAGATAATATTATATTGTAATTATAACCATAAAAATAAAATTACAGTATAATTATTTAATTATCAAATATAAAGTATTCGTATTAATAAAATGATTACTCATGAAGATTATTCTTTCATCAAATTAATTCAAAAACGTAGAAAAGGTTCCATCTATTTGGCTAACAATAACTCCTCAAATAATACGAAATACAAAGTTGTTCTTATCAAAACCTTCCTCAAAGAAGCAGCTGGATACTTTATATCTTCAATTAAATATCCTTTCCCAATTCCAAAGGAAATGTATTATAATACATTAATAGATAACAATAAAGTTTGTCCAGTTATTCTTGATTATTTCCAGAATGATGAAGAATTTGCAGTTGTGATGGAATATCTAAGCGGACAATGGACGGAATTGTTTGATTATACGGCGAATACGAATCCACTAGAAACATGTATCAAGGAAATAATGAAAGGTGTATGTGAAGCTCTAGAAATTCTCGTCGAGAAAGGAATATATCATCTTGATATTAAACCTGCAAACATAATGTTTCATAAAACGAAATATCAAGTAAAAATACTTGACTTTGAAGATTGTATTTACAATATAAAAAATTCTCGACCAATGTGTAAAAGGCATATTGGTACAGTCGGACATATGGCTCCAGAAGTAATGAGTGGAAATTGGTATGATCTAGAAAAAAGTTTAGTATTTATGTTTGGAAGTCTTATGTTCAGTTGTATTGAGACAAAGATGGCATTCAAAGATGAAGAGGAATATAAAACATTTAGAGGATTGTCATACAAACGATGTTCAGAGTCAGCAAAGAGTCTGATTGACAAATGTATGGTTTGGAAGCCGGACAAAAGAATCAATTTTAGGGAAATTAAACATCATATTTGGTTACAATAACAACAAGTTGTTATAAATACTTTTATCTTGTCTTTTTTGAAAATATATCCTTTAATAAGTAGGTCGAGATTTAAATAATGGTAAAATTTAAAATAGAGTAACAACGATTAAAATAGATTAAAAATATTTTGAAATTAGTAAATTATAAATAAGTTGAAATAATTAAAATTTCAAAATAAAATAATATATTTGTTAAAATATAAAAGGTATTAAAATATAAACAAATATTTTAAAAATATAAGAATAAATAAATGTATGAACAAAAATTGTGAAAATTGTAATAAGTAATTTTGTAAATTTTAGAATCAAAAAATAAAGAGTAGGTAAATTTAGAATGTTTAGAAATAGCATTAAGAAAAATGTTTGAAATTCTAATATTCAGAATTATTTATTATTATTATTATATTAATTATATATTTATTATTATTTCTGCAAGATTTAAAAAATAAAATTATAAAAAAATATATCAAAATGATTATAAAGATTTTTTTTGAAAATTGTTTGCTATAAATACTTTTGTGGAATTGTATTAAAGTATTTTTTTAACAATTATATATTGAAAGGCAATTTGATATTTGAAATAAAGTTTAATTTATTTTATTAAGCTTATTTTAACGATTTATTTAACTTAATAAAATTTATAGGAATGTTTTTATTTTTCACAAATTTTATTTCAAATTTTAAATATCATGTTATAAATATTTTAATAACATTTTGCAAGATCCGAGATTCAACTTATTGTAAAGCTTAAAAAAAGAACTGTTTAAAACTGTTGTGTTATTTGTTAAAAAAATAAAATGACAAAAAAGTCAAAAATACCCAATTTTTTTTGTTAGTCATGCAAATAATTAAATATTAAATTAAATAATAAAGTATATTGTAAAGTATATATTGTAAAAAAAGTAAAGTAAAGTATATATTGTATTGTAATCTCTCGACTATCAAATATATATTTAAATAAAGAAAATAATTTATTTCTAATGATTTTTGTTAATTGCTTTTGTAATAATTTTTAATTTTTTTCAATATTTACATTTATTATAAACAGTTTTCAAAAAAATTTTAATTATTTTCTTAATTTAATAATCAACTTGCCGATCTCTATTTTTCCAAATATCTTTCATTGTTTTAACATTTTGATTAAATCAAAGCAATTTTAAATTTTTTAGCAATTTATAATATTTTTTTTAATTTTCCTATTATTTATTTTTTAAATTTGTTGTTTTTTTAATCCTTTTATATTTTATTTTTATAATGTTGTTTTTCAAATGAAATATTTTATGCTGTTTTTAAGTTTACGTTTTTAACAAACATTTTATAATATTTTTACTAATTCAGTTTAAAATTTAAAAATAAATTTTTACATATATTAATAATTTTTTCAATAGAATTAAAATTTTAACTAAAATTATTAATTTTACAACTACTTAATCAACTCTGTCTTGACCAACTCATTTTTCTACTAAAATAATATTTTAATTGAAATTAATTTATATAGAATATTTTCAAAGATTCCTCTGGAAGTTCTGGATGGCTTAGATAAAGGTGTGAAGGCATGTCTAACGTAAACTTGTCGACCTGTTCTGATGGCTTCATGGAGATGCTGCATCCTGGTGCCGATACACTCATACCTCGATATACGGCCGCTCTTTATACGGCTTTTCGCTATAACGGCCTACTTTAATTATGGCACTTTTTCGATTTACGGCCTAGAATTTTTCGTTATACGGTCAAAAAAAAATTTTGAAAAAAAGTGGGAAAAAAACATTAATATACATATTTTCTAGGCCGTAACTAGGAACGTATCTAGGCCGTATATCGAGGTATGAGTGTATTTACATAATCGAACCATTCAGTGTCGGTTTCTGATCGCAGAGCGGCAGTTTGAGCGCGGCAGTTGCGCCAGGAGCTCAACAGGTCGTATCTTGTTCTCATTTTAGATTCGTGATTTATGCGTGATAAATATATTGTATATAGATATTTAATTTTGTAAGCAAACAACACACATATTGTTTCCAATGAACAAGAACCACAGTCAAAATAATCTCCAAGAAACAAATATCTATCACTTGATAATCTTACACATAATAAATATATCCTATATAGATATTTAATTTTATAAGTAAACAACACACATATTATTTCCAATGAATAAGAACCACAGTCAACATAATCATCAAGAAATATCTGTCATTTGAAGATTTTCCACAATTTTGGAATATTCTCATTAATTCATTCCATTGATCATGAATGTCTTCACAATTTTTAATAGGTACTGAAATTTCGTCAATTTCTTTGATAGGCAATCTCTGATCAGGAATTCTTACATGATTATCTTCGAATATCTTCCTAAAATAATCCACATTTAAAATATAGTCAAATGGCAAAGTTATCTGTTCTTTTAAATTAGACATTAAATTTCAGTTAATAATTCTAATGAAAAGAAATCGATATTTCAATAAATTTTTTATTAGTATCACAAACTCTATATATATTAATAATAATACATTAAAACATTACCAATAATAACTCCAATTCTTTTTCAAATTTACATTTTTTCCATTACAAAAACTAAATTAACTAAAACATAACATTTTTTAAACTCAAACTTTTTTAATTCAATTAATTTTCATATTTCCAAATTTTACAATTCACATTCATAAAAAATTTTAAAATTTTCTCAAACTTTAAAATATATTTATATTTTTTTTATATTCTCAAACAGTAATAGATTGATCTAAAATTGAATATGGATCGCAATAAAAAGCATCAGTATATAACGAATATATATACTGATCCACTTTAAGCAATGGATCACTCGGCTCACACGTCGATGAAGAATGCAGCAAAATGTGTGAACTACACAACGCTCTGATCACTGACAATTTGAACGCACATAGCGGCTATAGGTTCACCTGTAGCCACATCTGTCTGAGGGTTGGCATAAAACTTATCACTGCTTTCAATAGTAATGTTTTGAGAGACCACTTTTAGTATTGAATTATTATTGAAAGTATCTCATTAAGGTGATAGTATGTTAATGAGAGAAATGTTTTAAATGATTTTGCTATTTTCTCTCATTATTATGCATACTTCTACATGCAAATGTGGAATATTGTGTTGTTGATGAAATTCTATTTAGAATCAATTTAAATGTTTTGTTTTGATTTTGAAGAAAAATTTTAATCAACAGACAACAATTTATCAATATGCACGATTCTGAAATGTATTTGAAATGTTTTTATACATTTAGTAAATATTTGTGCAGTATGTGAATTCATATATGTTCCTTATATATATACTAGGGTGGGTCGAAAATTTCTTTTCTCCAAACATGCCTAAAAAGTTGTGCTTATGCTAGAAAATGAAATATCCGTGCAAAAGACTGCTGTTTAAAAGGGTTTACAGGTCCCAACTTTTGTTTGTATGTATTAGTACTATCCCAGTAAAAATGCTCGCACACGTGCCATTGTAAATTCATCCTGCAAGCAGTCACACGCTTGCAGAAAGACCATTTTTGACATGCTCTATTCACAAGTCCAAGCTAATGCGTGCATGTATAGAGAGGTCAACAGAAAGCTCAGAGTCAAGCGTAGAAGAATGTCATGAATTTCAAAATAGAAGACATTATCCTGCATTAAATAAAGCTGTTGACAGATGTGGTGTGAGCAACAGAGACACGTGTTTGCTAGTAAACGCTTTTCTGAAAGATATGGAACTGTTATCCTCTCAAACAATCATCGATCCCGCAAAATTACGGCGTCAGAGAAAGTACTGGAGGGAGAGAAAAATTGAACAGCATTCAGCAGAAGCGAAAAACTTGATTTGCCTTGGTTTCGACGGGAAAAGAGATTCCACCTTACTTCATAGAAGGATCCTAAAAGAGGAGCATTATGTGATTGTCGCCTTTCCAGGGGAAACATATATCGATCATGTTGTACCTCAAAGTAGTAAAGTTGTGGATATTGGCAAAGAAATCATGTCAATCATCGTTAGCAAGCAGTCCTCACTGACCCTTCAAGCAATTCTATGCGATGGAACCAATACAAACACCGGAAAAAATAATGGAATAATCAGAAGACTCGAAAAAAGCCTAGGGCGACCTCTACAATGGCTGATATGCTTGTTGAATGCAAATGAATTGCCATTCAGGAAGTATTTTTCAGTCGTCGATGGTGGAGAAACAAAAGGTCCAAAAACGTAATGTGGTGAAATAGGAAGCGTTCTTGATTTTGATCCAATAGACAAGCCCGTAGTAGCCTTTATGTCCCTTCCTGGAAAGGTCGTAGATATTAGTGAAAATGTCAAGAAAGAATTGAACACTGATCAATTGTATTTCCTCAGAGTATGCTT
>MQRK01222106.1:13802-25723 GCA_001938485.1 Girardia tigrina | reverse complement strand
TCGAGCATATTGTACGCGGCAGTTGACTCCAGCGAATTTAATTGAATTGATTAAATTATTAATCAATTAATTATTTAATATGTATATATATATATATACACACCATTAATATATATATAAATATATACATATTTTGACTAAAATGTAGGATCACTACAATATATATATATATATATATATATATTCAATCTTTCATTGGTTAATATTAATATATTAAAATATTTTTGTATTGTTAAATGTAATTGGCACATCACTCGGGTGATTATAAAACTCAGTCATTGACGAAAAAATTTTTTTTCATAGAAAATTGCCTTTTTTATGTCTCTCTATTTTCTGTTCAAATTACCCAACTACTTGCCAGTATTTAAACAATATATTTTTATCTAATTATTAGTTCACACAAATTTATTTTAGAAACATTTTGTTGTAAATATAAATCGATCTGAAACCGGAAAACAAATTACAATATTAATATTGAATTTTAATTTGATTTTGTGAATTTAAATTTTTCAAAACCTCTTATAACTTAATTAATAATTTCAAATAACCTTTAATTTCCGAATATATAATATTTATTATTTATAATAATCTGTATATTCAAAGATTTTACAACTGGCTCTTCTGTTCCTAACATGTATATTAATATATCAAAAATGAGATGGAAAGGGCCTCAGAAGCGACTCATTGTCGATCAAAATTATCCAAGAAAGACATTGTTGAATATGATTTGATGATGATACAACGTTCTTGTTCGTCTCTTTTATTGCATTTGTCGTTCTGTTTGATGTTACTAGTCAGAATTGTAAGTTATTCTTTGGTAAATAGTTTGAAAAGTGATCCACCAATAATATACTTTCTTAGGAATATTAGCTTTCTTACGTATAGTCATTTCAATTTGAACAAAGTCATTTTTTGAAATTCGGTCAACATTTATCATATCATATTCAGAAATGTGCTTCTCCCACCCAAAGTAAAATTAATTTTTGATATTTTAATAAATGATATGATAATATCAGTCTATCATATCATTTTTCGCCAGAAGTCAGGTATCGTCAAATCGGGAGACCGAGATGGCCATTCCTGGGGTCCTCTACGACCAATCCATCTTTGTGGGAAATTTTCATCCAGCCACGTTCGCGCTGCGATGCTAAAATGCGGGGGTGCGCCATCATGTTGATACCAGTGTTGCGTGTTATCCCCAACAAAAGGCAGCAATTTTTGATTCAGAACGTCGACATATCGTACCTGGTTCATTGTTTCACGGATAATACTGAAAGTTATTCCAAGGTCGTAGGAAACAGCTGCCCAAACAGTTAATCCAGGCGATTTCATAGGCACACGAATCAAACGATGTTCATTCTCTTCAGAATAATAAAAATGATTATGCTTTCGCACATGACCATTAAGGTAAAACGATGCCTCATCAGAAAAAAATAATTCTTCTGCAAAAATTGGTGCTATTTTCGTTGATTATCCAAGAACAAAATTCAATTCTTCGATCTGGGTCATCTTCTGTTAACTCTTGTTGAAAATGAAAACTTGAAAGGCTTTACCTTTTCTTGCTTGAGGTAACAATGAACAGAACTCTGCGAAGTACCAAGGACACGTGCAACCCGTCGTTGATTTGCAGTATCGTTTTCTTTCATATACTGAACAACTCTTTCCTTCATGTGTTCATCATATGGTCTTTGTGAGATGAGCGATGCATCAGATGAGCATCAAAAGATCACGACATTTCAAATATATATATATACACTTTGTTCACATTGTGAGGAATATTTTAAATTTATTTTGTAGAAATTGGTATGTTAAGTTTAGTATTTGAAATGTGCTTCTCCAACCCAAAGGAAAATTAATTTTTGAATGTTCGTGATGAATATTTTTTCGAACATATTTTGCATTTGAAATTAAAATATAAGATAAAGTAAATAATTTTAAATTGATTAAATAAATATTTTATTTAAACAAAATCATTTTAAAACTAATTAATTTTTAGATAAAATTATTTAAAAAATTAAAAAAGTAGAATTTTGAAAATAAAATCTGAAAATAATTTCAAATGGAAATTTTTTTTAAATTATTGTTTGTTAATAATAAATTTACAAATCTTATAAATTTTGTGAGATATCAAATTACAACCCTAACCCTAACTCTAATCTAACCTAACATGACCCTAACACTAAATCAATACTTTAAATTAAAAAATATAACAACATCAAGTCATATGAAAGCAAAATAATCAAATAATTATAATCATTTTAGATTATACTCATTAGTATTCTTTTTAATGTTTATTCGGTGAGCTTTTATCTTTTGTCTCCGAAGTTTTAATAGAATTATCAGAAACGATACATCTTTTAAGGTTTGAAATGTTCCTATTATTTTATTTCTAATATATTTTGTCAAATCCCAGAGGTAGGCAATATAAAAAATTAAAAAAAAATATCCCATAATATTATATATTAATGTTATATATTGATACACAATAATATTGGGCATTTTTGTAAAGGTTTTTAGCAAGGTTTAAATAAAGAAATAGTTACATTAGTGTATTCTCTTTACAATTTAATTTTGTTATTTATCAATGTTATTTTGTTACTAAAAACAATTCATTAACATTCATTAAAATAAACTTACTTTTGTGTTACCTCTATTTACTGAACGTTTACTTTCTTTCATTAAAATTAAATAATTATTTATTTCCGTTAAAGTTTTATAATAACACTTTTATTAAAACCTTAAAATATTACGTACATATTTTCTAACTGTGAGAAATATTTTCGAATGGTATTTATTGTATGTTATGTTTGGTGTGTTGATTTTAGGATTGTGTTTCTGCCATCCAGATGAAAGATTGATATTTTATATTTTTGAACTGTCGGATTATTCTGACTATTTTGAAATGTAAATAAAAAGTTTAAAATTATAATTAGTGTACTTTAATCAATAAATATATAATAATATTTCAAACAAAATATTTAAAATCTATTTGAAACTAATTTAAAATATTTTAATAGTTTATTGTAACGTAAAGATTTATTTAATCATAAATAAGGTATTTAAAATAAATTAAAATATTTATCAAAATATTTTTTAAATATTTCAGTAAGGAATTGTAATTAATATTTGTTCTAATAAATAGTGGTTTAGAAAGAGAATTAATGCTTATCAATCAAGAACTATGTCTAACTACAAACGTTTTGTGGAAAATTATTCTGGATTAAATTCGAGTTGTGATGCCAATAAAAGTATTGGAAATCATATTAGTGTTGGCAATACTAATTAAAATTTTTAGAAAGTGCTTTAATTAATCATTATTCGATTAATATCAGTGCAAATATCACAATACCAATATGTATGCAAAAAACAAAAAAAATATTTCAGACATTTCATTTTAAAAGTACATTTTAGAACATCCTTTTAATGAATTGTGTTTTCAAATGCTTTTAAAAATGTTTAAATACGATGTTATGTCTTGTGAGGATTTGCCGAACTAATAAATTTTGAATATTTAAAATAAACAAATATCTAAAATCAGAGTTTTTGAAAAGAATTATAATTAAAATTATCTCTAATCAGCTTTAAAAAGTAATTCTCCAAAATAATTTAAAAAATTTTATTTGCTAAAAATTTAATTTTTAAAACAAATAATTTTTTAAACATTAAACATATTGGGTTCGTGATTAAAATCCAAAGTCATTATTCGCAAACTTTATTTTTTATTACAACTTTCATTATTCAAATGAATTTATGAGGAACAATATTTCAGTTACATAAACCAGATTTTAAAATTGTAAATATAAATAATAATATCGATGTATATATATATATGGTATTTTATTCAGTTTTGCATAAATCATATTTTGTTTTTGTTTTATTAATTTTTACAGTGTTTATTAATTGAAATATAATTTTAGATCTTTAAAAATATTTTAATGGACATCTCCTGCAAAATTCATTTCCTAAATATTTTTTTCTTTAATTTTAAAACATTCAATTATAAATTATTTTTTAATAAGAATTTCCGTTGAAAATTAAATTCAATAAACATTATGATTTTAATTTTAAAAAGTGTTACAAGATACACCAAAGCCCCGCTATGCGTCGATTGATTTATTATCTTTTGCAATATAAAATTTAACATTAAATTAATTACTTTAAAATTAAATTTTTTGATTTACTAATTTTTTGATTGTTAATTTCGAAAATAAGTTTTTGAAGTGTTTTTTAAAAAATGATTTTTGTGTGAACATCAATTTTGAAATATGATCCGAAAACAAATCCAAAATATTTCATTAAGGCAATTTTGTGGGGGAACTCAGGGTCTGCCAGAACACCAATAGTAGCGAAAAAGCTACAAAATGTGAAATATAAAATAATATTAAAAAATTAGTAAAATGTGTGAAAATCGGATATCGAATTCTGCATGGAAAAAATTAATAAATAAAATTAGTGGGTATTGTAGTGATTATTAAAAGTTTTAAAACAATTTACTGAAATAATGTTGTCACGACAAAACATCCAAAAGTAAACATCCAAAAATAATGAGTTCATAAAGTTTGTTTTAAAAATTAAATAATTCTTAATTTGATTTTTGTTTAATCATAATTACAAAATTAAACTAACAATACGTGGCCTTACAACTCTGTTGGGAATTACATAAAACAATGAACTTCATTTTTCCATATCATTCAAGTCATCATTTTTATGGCAATGACAGACAGATGAATAATTTGTTAAAGTTTAATTACTTTATATAACAATTACAACAATTTTAGTTTCTATCGTTTTAGCCCTACCATGACACTGGCGATGCGTGCGGTACATATATATATATATATATATATATATATATATATATATTTATTATTTTATGATCTTTATCCGTACAATATTTGCAATAAAAAGTTATTTGTATTTAAACATATTATTTTTTTTAAAATTAAAGGTATTTAAGTATATTTTTTAATCGTAGTTTAATTATAATATCTAAATATAATAATTTATATTATTGGTTTTTAAGTTTTTCAAGTTGCTGTAATAAAATAGAACTTCAAATTTGATTATTTGAACAAATAATATATGGTAAAATTTACTGAGTGACCTGAACTATTCACAAGACACAAGATA
This sequence comes from Girardia tigrina, assembly GCA_001938485.1. NCBI lineage: Eukaryota > Metazoa > Platyhelminthes > Tricladida > Dugesiidae > Girardia > Girardia tigrina. The sequence goes on along the minus strand of MQRK01222106.1, from coordinate 20,593 downwards.
AATATTTAGGTTTATGTGATATTCGAATTGAAAGAGAATGTTATTTTTAAATAGGATAAGTTTATAAGTACCTTTTTCAAATAATGTTTTTTCAAATATTATTTTAAACTGATTTTAATAAATATTTAATTAACTGCTTCTTTCATGTCATCGCCAACAAAAGACTTTCACATCTGTCATATCAATTTTACACAATCATCTTCCACAAAAAATTTTTTTTGCGCAGTCTGATCAACCTGACCCTCAGGTTGCCTCCAGAATCGGACGGTGGTAGCAGGGCCACGATGTGAATCAGTCTCATTGTGCTTGGATCATTTGTCATTGAATGTATTGAATGATTTTGTCGAGGAGATCATTTTATGAATAAGTAAGTAAGATATCATATATTATCAATATTTGTATATCATATCAAAAGTTTCGTAACAAAGAAAAACATAATATTCAAAATCGTAAAATGACATTGTAGCTCTCAGAAAAGCTGAAAATTAAAAAAAAATTCAAAATTGAAAAAAAGACTTTCAATTTTGATTTTTGATTTATTTAAGTAAGTGTGTTAAAAATAAGGTACACAATTTCTAATTTGATGAAGTAACAAATAAATTTTTGTCGAACGTGACTATTTTTTAATTATAAATAATTAAAAATAACAACGCGCAAAATCATTCGCCGTTTCAGAGATCTTTGCGCTCCTACCGACCGCAACAGATCCGTAGAGACGGGTCGGGAAGCCGTCACCGACTTGGTGGAAACTCAAAGAGTATCAACGCACCAACCGGTGGCAATCTGGCTCGACCGGTTCATCGCGTCCACCGAAATGGCCGATCAATTTCACCATCCGGCATCTTCCAGCACAATTAAGAGNNNNGCCACTTGGTCCGGTATTAGGCACCTCAGACATGAAACTCTCAAATCTCAATATTAAAAAATTTTAAATTGTGAATGTGTCCCAAATTCACAATATCACAATAACACAATAAAAAGATGCGTTTAAACAAGTCAAAAAGACCATTTTTACAAAACAACATGTTTTATAAATACAAAATTAATTTTTAATTCAAAATATTTTTAATTAAAAATATTTCCGACACCGGAAAGCACGTGTTTCAGGTCCTTTCTCTTTTGTATTTATTTTTTCATAAAAATACTATAGATATATTATATATTTTAACTATGAAAAGAAAATTAAGGAACCTGATAAATCAAAACTAAGATTTATAAAGTTGTTAGGGTTTCGAAAAATATATATGAACACTTTTGATAAAATTTTATGTAGAGAAAAAAATTTAAAATAATTCTTTTGGTAAAATTATTAATTTCAAACAAAATAATATTTAGTTTAGCAAAATTTGGAATCAAAATTAAAAATATTTTAGTCTTTGTTTTATTTGATCAATTTTCAAGGTTAGGAAAAACTAGTTTATAAACAACAACGAATTCAGTCATAGGGACACCAATAATTTCCTGCAACAAATTTTTAAGAAGAATCCGTGTAGAGTAAATTTATTTCAATTCTTTATTTTTATTTCTTTTTCTTGAAGTTGAAGTCGAACTAAGTATCCTGTATAGGAGAAGAAAGTTCATTTGACTTTAAGGGTTTAACGGTTATCGTTTGTTTAGAAGATTTAGAGTTTGAAAATTAACAAACTGTGATCTGATAAACTCGCATCGTATATCCGTTTGTGAATACGTATATTGATATTATTGAATTGAACAATATAAGCTGTGTGCTATTTTGTGTTATTGGAAAATAAAGTTTTGAAAATGAATTTTATTTTTTTTATTTTTGTCTTTCATTTATATATTTATGTTGGAAGTCCTTTCTGGTTAATTGTAGTCAGATTTAAAAGTGCAGATTAAAGATTAAAGAATAAAGATATTTTTTAAAAGTAAATAATTATATTAAAGATTTCTAATACCCAACATAAATATATTTATGAATGAACACAAAATTCTTTTTCAAAACTTTATTTTCAAATAACACAAAATATTACACAGCTTATATTGTTCAATACCACTACTTTTGTCACCACTTGTTATTGTTTGTTGCATTGAGTCGAATTATTTGGTATGTAGAGTGTCTATACTGTGCCTTTGTGTTTCCTGTTATAGTCTTGTTTGTGCTAATATCGATGTGATTGCATTTCTATGCGTTTTGTGATTGCGGCATGTGAAATTTTTATATTCATTTGTTATTGCGTGTGATGGTTGCATTTGTTATTGTTTTGTAATTGTTATTATGATTGTTGTTCATTTGATCCAACCCTACCATGCGGTGAGTTGACTGAGAAAGAAGATGAATGAATGATCATAGAAAGAAGATAAGGAAATAATCAGATGGTTAATAACAAGATTTCCCCTTTTATAATAAATGATTTATGTAATTATCATTTTATAAATGAATATTTGAAAATTGAATTTAAGCGATATAATCAATTAAAATTTACTTACCTACCAAACTGTTAACTTGAAATTATTACCTGACTCTTATTGTATCAAATTATTAATATCAAAATCTGAAGTTCCAAATTTAAATCTACTACGAATATTTTACGAATATTTTTGCTTCCGAAGACATCTTTTACAAAAAAAATAATATAGAAATTAGATGTAGAAGAAGAATATGCAGACGAATATACATAATAGAATTTTATCGTTAATTGTGATCTGAGTATTAGCTAAAGAATTCAAGTCAAAGAATTCAAAGACATTCAAGTAAATTATCCTTTTGTATGGTTATATTCCTAAATATAATGTTCTGTAGTTATCCTTTGAGGTTATTAGATTTTATCCATTATATTCCAGTGTTCTAAGTAATTTTTATACTTATATTTAACTTTTTATTTATTGAGATATAGAGGATTAATATTTTTTACAAATACTAATTTTCTTTTACATAAAAAAATGATACATATATTTGAGAAAATCTAATTAAATATGATTTTCTTCTTGTAAATTCAATTGATCAACTTTAGTTACTCTTACTCTTCTTTCTTTCATTGAATGACTCTTTAGTTTTAAGAAAGACAAATACACCAAAGCTCCGCTGTGCGTCTTTTCGTTATGCGTCTATTCGCTTTTGTGTCGATTGATTTTTTTTATTTTTTGCCATATAAAATTTAACATTAAATAAATTAATTAATTAATTAACATTAATTTAAACATAAAATTTGTTTTAATAATTAAAAAATTTAATATGGACATGAGCAGTAAACGTAAATCTTCCAGAAAGGCTTTAACGCTAGATGTAAAACTGGATATACTTAAGTGCTTTGATCGTGGACATACGGCTGTAAATATCTCTAGGTCTCTTACGTTGTCAGTATCGACAGTTAAAGCATTCGAAACCGAGATGCTTCGAAATAAGAGAATGTGGGTAAAATTCCACGCAATTGTTATCCCGACAATGTACACACAAAAAATCCACTTTAATGGTCAGAATGGAATCACTTCTAACATTGTGAATACAGGAGCAAAATTACGGTAGGATGCCGCTAAGCCAGATACTCGTCAAAGAAAAGGTAAAATCAATCTTTGACAGTTTATGATTATTATTATTAATTAGTTTTAATGGCTTAAGAGCCCAATTTTCGTACTATTTCTTGATAAACATTTGTTTTATTTTGATTTTTATTTAGATAGATATATTGTAATAGTCTTTCTGATTAATATTACCACATATTCATTATGCGACGAAACTCATTTAGCGTCTCAACTTTCGGAACTGAATAGAGACGCAAAGCGGGACCTTGTGTATATCAAAATCTTCTTTACAATATTCTTTTACTCCGAAACAGTTATTTTAGTTGTGATTTTTTTAAAAGCGAAAGTGATTTATTTATAAAATGTTATTTCATTTTAATTAGTAAAACATTATTTTAATTTATCTCAAATATAAATATGATTTTTAATTTAAAAATATCAAAAATTTACATTTCACCAAAAAGGACTCCCTAACAAAACCAATTTGAAAATTTTGTAAATTTAAAGAAATTTGCAAAATAATACAGTTGTCCCCGCCTAATCCGCGCCCCGCCTATTTTGCAATCCCCGCCCAATTTGCGTTAAAATCATCAAATTATAAATTTTTGGCGGATTGGACTCATATTTTAATGAAAATTTTTCAATCTGCCAATCCCCAACTAATCCGCGTTTACAAAAACAATTTTAAATTTTTTTATTATTATTTTTATCAAGTTTATAAAGAGTTTCGGTGAATTCATCAGTTTCGTGATTAATTTCGTCATTTTAAAGTTGTTTACTAAGTTTTTAATAAATTTGTTTTAATATTATCCTTTAAAATGGGAATTCATTTAAGTTTTGATCAAAAAGAAGAAATAATTCAATATAAGAAGAAATTTAAGAAGACAGAACACGCTCAATTGAAGTGCTATTTTGATGAGAAGTTTAAAAAGAATATAAGCCTTCGAACAATTGGTGAAATTTTGAAGAATGACGAGTCTATAATTGCTGCAGCGGTCAATACGAGGACCAAAGAAAATTGTACAACCAGCATATCCAGATTTAGAAAAAACCTTAGAATTATGGTGTGATAATCAAGAAGCAATTAACAATCCTATAACTGAAGCAATAATTATCTCTCAGGCAGAATTGTTTGCAGCGGAGCTTAATATAGAGAATTACAGTATGTCAAACGGTACACTGTCGCGTTTTAAGAGGAGAATAGGAATGAAAGCAAGAAAAGTGCAAGGCGAGATTCTGCTCCTCTGTCGCGTTTTAAGAGGAGTATAGGAATGAAAGCAAGAAAAGTGCAAGGCGAGATGGCTAATGTTAAAATTAATGATTTTTCTCAAGAAATAGAATCGATTAAAATTTTAATGTCTAATGACGATTCAAGTGATAATTTTAATATGGATGAAATTAGGCTTTACTATCACTCAGTTCCCATCCGATCTAATTCAAAGGCTCCTATTAAAGGAAATAAAAAATTACTTTCAAGAATAACCTTGGTATTTTGTATTTCCTTAACAGGTGAAAAACTTCCACCTTTTATGATTGGTACATCAATAAAGCCGCGTTCTTTTAATTCTTTTAATTTTCAAGATTACATAGAATACGGTTCCTCGAGAAATGGATGGATGACCTCTACATTGTATAAATCGTGGATAACAAAATTAAATCAAAAAATGACAAAACAAAGTAGAAAAATTATTTTATTAGTTGATAACTGTCCAAGTCACATGCAGATTCCTTTGTCAAATGTTAAAATATCAGTCATTAAAAATTTTATAATTAATGTAAAAATATTTCTTATTAAAACTAAAATTTATATATTAATATTTATAATAAAATTCTGATATCTGTTTTTTGTGCAAAATAAGAAAATAGTGTTCCTCGTAAATTGGTTTGGAAAATAGTTAATTGTAATAGAAATAAATATTTGGAGTTATGAATTCAATTTTTGACCACGAACCTAACATGTCTTTTAAAGGTAGACTAGGGAGGATCATTTTGTCAATCAGACTTGTTGGGTTCTTGATCAATATTAGAATTCATAACACCAAAAATTTATTAATAACACAATTAACAATTATTCAAACAATTTTTAGTTAACAATTTTTGTTTTAATAAAAATTTTTGTTTTAATAAAAATTGTTTGTAGAGGAACCTTTCTATCGTTTTCTTAATGACCAGATTCTTATATAAAAATATGAAATTTTAAATATAAATAACTGATAAGTTATTTTAAAATTGAAAATTTTTAATTCTATTTATTTTGAAAATTTACATTCCTTATCTTTAAATTAAAACCAACAAAATTTGTAGTCATATTTTTACTAAATTAACCATAATGATTTTTTTTATTATTTTAGAATTAGTTTAATGTTATTTCTCTCTTTTTTTTGTGAAACATTTCTAATTAATAAAGATTTTAACGTTTTATTTTTATCAATATTTAAAAATTTTATTATTAATATTTAAAAGCATTTTTACCTACAATTATTTTAAATGCCATACAATTTAAATGCCAAAACATAATTTATAGTATTTTACAGTAATTTACAAATTTTTATTATTATTACGATACGTTAATGATAAAAGTCTTAATTAAATTTTTTTTACAAAACTGTTTAGAATAACTTTTAAAATTATTACAACCTATTTTATCCTTGTATTTATATATATTTTTTTTAATCAATTATTTAAAAATCCATTATTTCCCAATTAATTTCATTTTAAGTTTTTTACTCTACAAAAGAAATTCGATTATTTTCGAAAATAACTTTTTAAAATTAATTACGATATATTTTTACATTATAAATGTTTAGAAAACTTTTGATTTTAAATATTTACTTATTTCAAATATTATTTATAAAAATTATTTATTCAAAAATTTAAAGAATGAGCCTGTCCTTCACAAGACTCATGTTGAAAAAAGCAATTTTATTCTATGAGGGGTTAATTTAATTTTATCTCGCCAGAATAATTTATTATTCTTTTTAATTTAAAGGGGTAAAATATTTTAATGTTAATATGCTTATTCAATATTTAAAATTAAAAATGATATAATAAAACAACTATTAAAATATCAAAAAAGTTTTTAAAAATAAAATAATTTTTAATGTGTTTTTAAATATTTTTAAAAATTAAAAATGATATAATAAAAGAAAAGCATAAAAAATTAAATATATATTTAAAAATAAAAAATATCTTTTAATGTATCTATTAAACATCTTAAAATTAAAAATGTTAAGAAAACTATAAAATATTAAATATTTATTTATAAATAAAAATATTTTTAATAAGCAATTTTAAATAAATTTTGAAATAAA
>MQRK01222105.1:36518-48188 GCA_001938485.1 Girardia tigrina | reverse complement strand
ACATTTTGTTTTGAATTCCTTCGTTCTTTTCAAGTTGTTCAAAAAGTGATTGATTTTAACGTCAGAATATACACATTGCAAAGTAAAATCTATATAATAGGGATAAAAACAAGACGATAAGGTAATTTATTTTCGGCAAGCTACCATATAGTGTACTTGCGTAGTGTAATTTGTGACCTGATGATATATATATATATATATATATATATATATATATCGAAATTATAATTTGATTAAAGCTTTTTTTATATAATTATTGGACATGTTTCGATGTTAACATGCATCATCATCAGCAATTTTCGGATATTTAGTAAATGAATATTGAATTGTTTGAATAATACAATTTTAATACAATTTTAATAGATATAATTTACTTTAAAAGGTAACAAAAAAATGAAAGATGTTTTCTGTTCTACAAAAGGGTTTTGATTCACATTACGAACGACAGTTTTGTGAATCTCTACTAATAAGACACTACAACCCATCAATTAACATTCAGAATGGGCAAAGTAAGGTTATTTCAATACTTAAAATTTTTAATTAAAATATTTTTTGCAATTATTACCCAATAATACTTTTATAAATAATAATGTTTAATTTTTTTGTTACTTTTTAAAGTAAATTATATCTATTAAAATTGTATTAAAATTGTATTATTCAAACAATTCAATATTCATTGACTAAATATCCGAAAATTGCTGATGATGATGTATGTAAACATCGAAACATGTCCAATAATTATATAAAAAAACTTTAATCAAATTATATTTTCGAAATACTAAACTTGCGTTCACAAGACTCAATAATATATATATATATATATATATATATATATATATATACATATATAGTCTTAATTATGATCTAAATTTCATTTTATTTAAACTATTTGTTATAAATAATATTTATATAATTCAAACAAAATATAATTACTTCAGAAAATATAAAAATATAATATTGAACTATAATCAATATTAATTTTAATAAATATAATTATTTATTTATTTAAAGCTGTCGACAACGAGCAAAAAAACGATTTATGAAAAAAACATAATAATTTTCAAAAACTCGAGTAAAACACAATTTTATTGTTTATTTAATTAAAAAATTGAATTAATAATTAAGATTGACAATAACACATTCATAAAAACAAATTTTAAATAAAATAATATTACCATCTCGGAACCAGGTCAGCGATTTTCATTCGATTGCATTTAATAAAATTATTTTTATTTGTATTTTGTCAAACAATAAGGTTTCCGTTAATAAAATAAATATTGCTATTAAAAATTGGAAATAAAGCAAATGGAAAAAAATAGAAAATAAAATATTATTTTAATTTAGGAAACAATAAAAATATTTTTTTTAATAATAAAAAACATTTTAAAGTTAAAAAAGGATAACCAAATAATAATTTTTAAAGTATTTCAATGATAATATTCTGTTAATATATATATATATATATATATATATATATATATATATTTAATATTATTGAGTCTTGGGAATGATAATTTGATATTTTAAAAAATAATTTCGTTAAATGTTTTTAAAGACATTGATTATAATCAATAATTCTAATCAATGTACAATATTTATTGTAAATGATTCAGAATTTCATCAATTATAATGTAATGTAATAAAATTTTGATTTACTGGAGATTTTATCAGTGCATCAATTAATTATCAATAACGATTGACAGAACTGTCTATCACAATATGACTCATTATTGGTAAGACACTACAACACATTAATTAATATTTAAAATGGGCAAAGTAAAGCTGCTTTATTTTTTAAACTTTTTTATTAAAATAAATTACACATTTGCAATTCCTATCCAATTAAATCTTTAAAAATTAAATGTTTACTGATCAAATCTGCTATTAATTAACATTTTATTATCCTATTTATTACATTGTAATTACTGATAATAGGAAATGAAATTTCGCAACCTGTACAATAATCAATTTTTAAAAAAGTTTTAACAAATTATTTTTGAAAAATATTAAATTAGAGTTCCAAAAACTCAATTTTTATGGATATGACTTCCCTCAACCATAAAAAAACATATTTTTTGTAAAAATGAATTTAAATTTAGTAATAAATTCATATTGTCTTTTTTTAAGAAATGCAAAATAAAATGTTATTTAATACAAATCGAAAGAAAAACCTTACCTCTAAAATAATATCAAATAATACTCATAAAATGAGGAATTGTAAACTGCCTATATTTAATGCGAGAGGGAGTATAAAATATGGGCTTGACAGGGTAACCGGTGCTCTTGGCAGAAAGATAAACATTGTTTTTATTTACTTAGACTTAATACATAGCGCTAATTAAATAAAATTTTATAATTTCAAATAAATACCTTTGATTAAATAAGATTATTTTTCATGGGTTATTCTCAATAATAGTATAACTTCCCTAATTGAAATTTTAGATCTCATTTTCCCTTAAAACAATTGGAACTAGAGAGTATTTTAGTATTTTAATACAAAAAAGAATTATAATAATTGCTCTACCATTCGCAAAATTAGAGAAACTTAAAAAAAACAGAAATATTTTTTTTATAAATAATTATCTATTTGTATTTTATATAATATAATATGGTAGCTGTAAGAATTATCCATCTATTAACAAAATAAATCAAAATATGAAGTCAGATTTTTAAAAATGTATATTTCATGAAAAACCAACTATTTAAACAAAAATAGTTTTTGTAATTATTGATAATAATCAATAATTAATTTATTTATTGGGTTGGCCAAAAAGTAATTGCGTTTTTGAGTACGTCCTAATAAAAAGCTTGAAAATATAAAACGATGTGATAAAATATAAATTCAATTATATATTCTGAAACCTTAATTTTCATACTATGTTTATACAAAATATTAATTGATTTTGTTTTAATTTATTAATTTACCGTCAATTCGAAATGGAAAATCAAAATGAGCATATTCGTCATGTTTTGTTGCATTATTTTCGCAAAGGGAAAACTGCTGTGCAAGCTCATAAGAAGATATGTTTTGTATCTCGTAGTGATTCCTTAAAACTTCGACAGTGTCAATACTGGTTTTCTAAATTTCGTTCAGAAAAATTTCATCTGAAAGATGCACCATGCTCCGGTCGACCAGTTGAAGTTGATGGCGACAAAATAACAGCACTGATCAAATCTTATCCACATATGACGACAAGAGAAGTTGCAGAGACTCTGGAAATACCAAAATCAAGTGTTGGAAGTCATTTAAAGAAACTTGGATTCGTCAGTAAACTCGATATGTGGTTACCACATGAACTGAAAGAAATTCTTTTGGTGAAACGTATAGACATTTGCGATTCCCTTTTGAAGCGAGAACAAAGTGATCCATTTTTGAAGCGCTTGATTACGTGTGACGAAAAATGGATTGTTTACAACAAAAAAAAACGTGGTGAGCCTGCCAAAACGATCCCAAAAGCAGAAATTCACCAAAATAAGGTTATGCTTTCCATCCAGTGGGATTTTAAAGGAATTGTGTTTTTTGAACTCATTCCGAAGAATGAAACCATCAATTCAGACAGATATTGTGATCAGCTGGAGAAATTGGCTCATTCAATTCAATAGGAACGTCCTGAATTGGCAAATGGAAAAGGAGTTGTAATTCAGCATGATAACGCAAGACCGTATACAAGTTTGACCACTCACCAGAAACTCTTATCACTGGGTTGGGAGGTTTTTCCGCACCCACCGTATTCTCCAGACTTGGCCCCATCGGATTTTCACTTATTTAGATCACTGCAGAATTCCTTAAACAGAAAAACATTCGCCAGTGATGATGACATCAAATCGTTCCTAAACGGTATTTTTGCTGACAAAGGCAAAGGTTTTTATGAATCATGAATAATGAAGCTACCGGAAAGGTGGAAGAAAGTGATTAAAAATAATGGAAAGTATATCGTGTAAAAATATTTGTGCATCCATGTAATTTTTGATAATAAATATTTTAGTAAAAAACGCAATGACTTTTTGGCCAACCCAATAATAAAAGTAAAGTAGCCTTTTGATTTTACATAAGCTTCTGCGGAGAATGTATAGCATCATTGTTGGTGAAAGCAGGTTTCAGTCTATCAACTGTGAACATTTTATCAGATCTGTAAAAATAACAAATTTGTTTCTCAACTCTTAAGAACGCAAATCTGTTATTTTTAATTATTCAGTGAAACTAACCAGGTTAACCAAAAAACGAGTATTATTTGATGAACCTGTTTAATCGATATTTAGTAAAGAAAAAAATATTAACAAACAAGCAATAACGTGAATTTTAATTCAACCGTAAACTTTTAATTAAATTAACTGTTACCCACTAAATGTTAGATAGTTATAACTAGAATGGGAATAAATATGAATGTCCTTTGTATTAGAGATAAATAAATTTTTCATTTTGGTCTTGTTTCATTTTCCTCTTAATATCACCGATTTTCAAACATTCGTTATTTTGAAACACATGTAGTTTTTAATACCCATCTCAATATATTCGTGAAATATTTATATCGCTTTATATTTTTCCGGTGGAAATTTTTATTCTTATTGAATAAAATACTTAAGAATTTTAAATGGTCGATCAAGTTAGGGATCAGCACGTTTAACGGTTAAACGCCAGTTTAAATGTTTAGTTTCATAATTTATAGTAAACGTTTAGCAAACATTAAACGCATTTAACCGTATTTTTCAATGTTTATTCTTCTTCGATTATATAATTCTGCAAATGTACTTGTTGTACTATTCCCAGTCACTAGAAAAAGCGTTTCTTACGCATCTTCAATCTTCATGACAGAAAATGACGTCTATAGCATATCAGTTATATGTTTAATTTTCCATGAAAGTAATTAGAAAAACTATGTCAACTTTATAATTAAAAGTCAGGAGTGAAAGAAGAATAACATTGTTATTAGTGAGATTAAAGCTAAGTTATTTGGCTTTTGACCACACTAAGTCTTGTGAAGGTGATTGAAGGTTATCGTATCTTCCAGTCTTCGATGGAAAAGAGCAAATACAGTCAAAGAAACTATTGTTTTACTAATTGTTTAACTCATTAGATATAAAGACTCACAAAGGTTTAACTCAATATTGTTCTCCACACTTCAATTAAATAATAAATTGAATAATAAACATCTAATAACTTTTATGAAAAATTATTTTTCATAATATTTTAATTAAAAGTTTTGTTACATTAAAAATAATAGCAACTAGTTTACAATTAAACATCCTCTTTGTTTCTGACAGGGATTAAGATACTGAAAGGTGTAAATTACTGAATAAACATAATTTTCATATTCAAATTTAATTTAATTCTGCGTGTTTAAAATAAAATAAACCTGGGGGCGTTTCTTGATCATTTCGAGCGGATATTGATATCTGTCGTTGTATCGGTGACAGTATCAAGGCCGCTTCCTTGATGTCTATATTGTCTACAGTCTGATTGGGATATTTGCATTGCAGAACTGAGTCCATGTACCGTTATAATTTGTGGCAGTACCTTGGAACGACAAACTATCGACATGGATCATGATTTACAACCCAATGATCGAAATTTAGTCAGTGATAGAGGTACAAACGATACTGATCAATGATCTGCTACTCTTACAAACCCCCCACCAGTATTTCTGTCGAACTTGTTCTTGCTGTACAACACGTCAATTGTGGCCGTCAGTTTGATTTCCATACAAGTGTTTTTGTGATCGCTGCTCGACATAAAAAATGATCCTCGACTGGTTTGAGGTAGTACAATCAAGGCGCTCAGCAAGAGTGAAAATCTAAGAACAAACACCGCTTTCATTGACCGATGATCGGAGACACGGAATACAAGGAGACAATAAAATGATTTTGATTATGACTTTTTTTGTCAAAAAAAGCTCTTTTTATTGAAAACTATTTTTCTGTATTTTGAGTTTATTTGAAGAAATTTTGTTTTCAATAATAATTTTTACATTTTTAAAATCATCATTTATTCGATTTGCTAATTAATCTCCAAATCCGGTAACAAAAATTGTTGTGGTACACAACAAGGCACAATAAATAACGAGAAGAAAAGATCATTAAATGCTCATTAAGATGCCTACTCACTTAACCCTTTGACTACCGAACGATTTTTTACTCATATTGAATAAAAATGAGGATATGGTCCTAGCGCAAAAGCAAACTCGCAACTTACAAGTACTGACAAGTTTTCAGGTAGTTAGTGTAGATGGCACATAAGAGTACATCCACTATATACCGCTAGGAAGCAAATAAAAGATTTCGCATACTAATTTATCTCTCTGGAATTTTTTGAAATCGCTTGGGACGTATTGTCCCTATCGTAGTCAAAGGGCTAAGACTAACGCATTCATTATAAAAATCGTGAATTCATACAAAAATTATAATAATCAGTTATGGTGTGGCAAAATTTTGTATTAACTGTTTTTTTTCATATCTAAAGTAGAAAACAGATTATAGTGACCACCTGAGAAAGTACGCTCACCAGCTCCTAAAGAACAAAATTTGGTCGATGTGTAATTTACATCAGATTCCATAGGTACTAGAGAGCGACTCATCGTATAGTACATTGTTAAATATGGTCGATGTATCGTTGTCGTTACATCGTTAACGATGCATAGAAAGACTGCATACCTTTGTTATCTAACATATAATGAAACCACACCTTTGTTCACATATACAATCACTCAACGATATAAATACTACAATTTAAGTTTTTTAGACAAATATTTTCGAGGAAAATTCTATTTTCAGTTGTTTTCATTTATTCCTTTTTTTAATGAAAGTTATATTTTCATTTGGTCTTAAAGCAATTATATTTTAATTTAAAATTTATAAATTAATATCATTTTTGATTTGTTTAATATTTACATAAACGTTGGTTATCATCATGAAATATTTGTTTTTTTAGTGTAAAATATTTTTAGTATACCCCACCCACTTTTATACCCTGCAATTGACGTGCGGCGTAGATAAAATCACACATGACCCGCAGGTTATATGCGTGAAAATACGGTACATCAGAATAATTTTTTTTCTTATTTCTATAATATAAGGTTAATTTAAAATTAATATCATTTTTGATTTGTTTAATATTTACATAAACGTTACAAAACAGTCTTTTGATGCATCGTTTAACGATGAAGGTTTTTCGATGCATCGTTAAACGATACATCTTCAATCCCTACTAGGTACACTTCCATTGTTTAACAAAAACTCAAATGCATTTTTACGATTATGTACAAACAATAATGTGAACAATATTCAAAGAATATACAATATTCAGGTCATATCTTTTTAGGTTGTCATAATATTATGTCCCCTACTCTAAAACAGACATAATCACAAGTTTTAAATCGGTTAGGCTTGTAGACTTTTGATGCATCATCCTTGTTATCGATTTTCAGTGATATAGACATTATTCAAATTCAAGCATTGATTTTGTGTACACAAAATCTTTATTAGCACTGTATCACGATACTCTCTCCCAAATATTTTTAAAATGCTTGGACGAAATTTTGAAATCATTTATGTACTTAAATTAAATTAAAATCATTTATATATCGTTTTTTAACATTGATAATCCCAAATTTACAATTTTAAATGATAGTTATTCAAATGATTTTGGATTAGTTATTAATGTTTTTGCATTTCTTTGCAAATATTTATAATAATTCCAAACCAAATATTACTTCATGTAAGTATTTCTGTTTCGTAGGTCATTAATGAATAATCGAAATGAACTTTCACAATACAGTGGTGACAAAAATTTTAAAACCACTTAAAAAATTTTGTTATTTTAAGAACTACAAGTTGACCAACAACATTTATAAAATTAAATGATAAGCAAAACACTTAGACTTAACCCTTTAGTTAACCCTTTTTTGTGTAGTATTATGAAAAGTAAAAATAATCGTAATCAAAAATTCAGATAAATTAGTTTGAAAACTTAACCTGAAATATGCCTAAACTGTTTTCGTGTAAGTTACATGAGAAATGCAATACCCTTCCATTTATGTAATACCATAGATTAGAGTGTCAAGGTACAGCTGAAATGATTAAACATTCAGTAAAAATCATTAAATTGGTATATTTTCAAATAGATATTAAAAATATTCGTTATAAAATAACTTTACTATACTCTTAAAACAATCAACAGACTATATATTAGCAGTGCGTAAATAGTGTACAATTAAATACATTAAATTTGTATTATTTGATGTTTGAGGGTTTCTTTGGCGATTACAATTTCAAAATTTTCTTTGAATAATATACATCTTAGCAAACCACGCTTAAAATTTAAAGTTTTATTCACCCAAGCATATGACTTTTGGAGCCAGATCAGCCCAAGTAAAAACTAGATTATAATTTTTTTAAAACGTGTTAACTAAAATCAAACAGTTTACAAAGCTTCATACTTTCATGTGTATAATAAACATTTCACCAAGATGGAGCCCGGTGCCATCTAATGACTCAAGAAAGAGGGGACCGAGGCCATCAAACTCACCAGACCTCAATCATTTGAGAGTTGTTGATATGTACTAAAAAACTAGTGACTCTATGTCATGCTGAAAAGTTGCTAAATTCAAAGCTAAAGGCAAATTTACAAAATATTAAAATGTATTATTTACATTTTTTAAATTAAAATAAATGAATTTATAATCATTTTTAACGGAGTGAACTAAACTTTATGCCATTAATTTATGCAATTAAATATCCAATGTAAAATTTGTTTATAGAAAACCAATATTGTAATTATAAATGAATATATATATATATATATATATATATATATATAATATTTTTATTAAAAGTTATAAAAGTAAGAAATAATTTATATATATATATATATATATATAAGTAAGAACACAATCGAAATCCATCAAGAATATATATATATATATTTAATTTCTAACACAAATAATCAAATATTAAAACAAAAACAATAATTGAATATTAAAATAACATTCAATTATCCAACTTCCGCCTCTTTAATTTGAAGGTCTTGTATACTTTTTCAATTATTCAATGCGGCGCGGTTTCAAAGATCTGGGATACTTCAGAACCACTTGATGAGGAGTGAAGAATTTTACAATTTTATATGCCCCTTCATATCTGAATCCTTCTTTCCTCAATTTGTGATGTTCCACCTTTACTAACACTTCCTCTCCAACCTGAAAAATCCGATGTCCTCGTTTTTCATCATCTTGCATTTGTAATCGATAGGCAGACTTAGAATTATGTTCAACTGTCAGCGGATTTGATTGTGTATGGGGTAATCTATTGAATGCGCCATGTAAATTCAGCTTCTGTCTAAATAAAACCTCAAACGGAGTACACCTGATAGAGCTTTGCCAGGTTGTATTCAGAAGAAATTCAATTTTTGGAAGTAGTTCTTCCCAATCTAGAGAATCATTTTGAGATGCACTAGAAATAACTACCATATCACGCAATGAACGAATCGTGCGCTCTTCTTATCCATTGGATTGGTGTTGGTACGGAAAATTCTTGAGATATATTGAAGGTTTTACACATCTTCCCAACTTGTTGCCTTCAAAAGTTTTTCCCCTGTCTGATAAAAATGATCTGGGTTTCCAGAATCGATAAATCCATCTATTTTTAATAGCAGCAATCAACGTGTTTTCATCTTGATTACGAAGTGGTACCAATACAACGACCTTGCTAAATCTATCAACCATCACAAGTACATATTTCTTTCCCGTTTTAGAGGGTAAAAAATGTGCAATATCCATTACAACTTCTTCAAATAATGTTTTATAATCTCGAGGTAAAAATGTCTCCTTAGATGGTGTTGTTAGTGCCTTCCGTTTTGCACATATAACACATTCTATAGAAACTTTCTCAATTGTCTGTCGCATTTGTGGCCAGAAATAGATATCCCGCATATATTCATACAACTTCTTGTATCCTATGTGACATAAATCTTGATGAATGTACTGAATTAATCGATGTTGAGCAGCTTCTGGGACAACCGCGTGTTTTATATGTCCATCAAGATAGAACAGCAATTTATCTTCTAATATCAAGTGATTAATGTTTTCCCACAAGGGACCTTGTAACTGGTCTATTGAAGGTTGTTCATTAAGTTCTAATGAAGTAGTAATTTCCAGAATATTTTTATCTTCTCGTTGGATGTCCTTGATATGGTGGAGATCCATCGTGCTACTAGAGTTTAAATACTTTACTTAACTCTTACTTGTTTTAGCTCCGACATGTTTCGTCATACATTGAGCTCACAATGCTTCTGACAATCTTGAGATCCCATCTGCATTTGAATGTTCAGATCCTTTCCTGTACTGCAAGTCATATTGAAAACCCGACAGATCTTCAATCCATGTCTGAAATTGAGAACTGAGTGGTTTGCTTGTCTGGGACATAAATAATAGTGCTTTATGATCGGTACGAACCAAGAACTTTTTTCTATATAAATAATACTTGAAATGCAGCATGTAATTTCTTAATGCTAGCAATTCCTTTCTCCAGTAACACAGTAGCCCTTTTCGTGCTCACTCATGGTTCTCGATCCGTAAATTATCACTCGTTCCGATCCACCTTCTTGAATTTGACTTAATACCCCTCCAATAGCAGAGAAGCTGGCATCTGTATCTAGCCCCATTTTTTGGTTAATATTAGGGAATCATAATACCGGACTTGTAGAAAGACACTTTTTAAGTTCATCAAAACTGTCTGCACATTCCTGTGACCAGTAAAATTTCTCTTTAGCGGCACTGGCCGCATATAAAGGCTTTGATATTTTAGCAAAATCTTTAATAAATCGCCGGTAGTAATTGGCAAGACCCAAGAAAGAACTTAATTGAGGTGCACATTTTGGAACCGGTACTTAATTAATCGATTTGATTTTATCTTTACATGTTTCTTTTCCTTTGCTACTGACTACATGTCCTAAAAATCTAACTTCAAACTGCTTCAAACGGCACTTCTGAGGATTGATTTTAAGACCTGCACTTGCAATATGACTAAAAACTTCCTCGAGCAGAACATCATGACCCTTCTCAGAGGAACTGTACACTAAAATATCATCCAAATACACAATCACTCCTTTATACAGCATATCGTTATATATTTGATGCATTAATGCTTGAAAAGTTGCTGGAGCAGTGCACAATCCAAAAGGTAAGCGATTGAAGCAAAATTATCCAATTTTGGTACTAAAAGCGGTTTTCAATGGTGACTCGTCTGTCAACTCCATTTGGTAGTAAGCACTACCCAAGTCGATATAAGAGAACATAACTGCTCCATTCAGTGCATCCAAAAGGCCGTAGATATCTGGCACCGGAAATGTGAATTTTTCTGTAATCGCGTTTAATGGTCGGAAATCCAAGCATATTCGAATATTATTATCCTTTTTCTTTACTACTACCAGCTGAAAGTTCCATGGACTTTGACACGGCTTTATGACTTTATTTTCTAATAATTGCTTTATCAGGATTGTTGGGTATTCAATTAAAATCTCGTTTGATTTTTATTTTATAATCAACTACTAATCTGACTCCAAATAAACAAAAGGTTTCTTCCAACAATAATATATGAAGAATGAACAAGACATTTTAATAATAATTTATTCTGCTAACCACAATTGAAGTACAAATATAAATTCAACTCTATCAGTACACT